>JANTPZ010093714.1:0-40721 GCA_025593235.1 Vachellia pachyceras | reverse complement strand
CACGTCCTGCTCGTGACCGTCATCGTCACCTCCTTCCGCCTCTGCCGGCGGCGGCTGCAGCCTCCTCTCGTGGTTGTCGTCGTCTTCGAGGTGGTTGTAGTTGTGGTGGTGGTGGCTATGGCTGACCCTCATGGTGGAGGATGAGGTTGAAGCTGCTAGTGCCATAAACTGATGATGATAATGATATACAAAAATATATCCAAAGTGTTTATATATATATATATATATATATATGTAGTTATAATAATCAAGTTGGCATGGATTTAACAAGGTCTTGTTGGTTCGGTATTCTTATTATTATTAGCTGGTCCCTTTATACCCACAGGGCTCACAGTAAATATAATATTGTATTAATTGGCTGCTGTACTGTTGGTGGGCAAATATGGAATTCGATAGGGCTAGAATTTATGAACATCTATTATAGTCCATGAAAATTTAATTTCTTTATTTTATGTGTACATATATACATACATACATATATATATGTATACATGTACCTTTTTCTCTCTCTAGAAAGAAAATGGGAATGAGAGAGAGAGTTGAGAGTTTTTTTAGGGCAGAAAATGACATTTTGTGGTGGCCCCAAGCGGTGCTCTTTGGACATTTCTTCACTCAATTTTACTTCTTGATGTAAAGATTTGTTTCCTTTTACACTTTTCTGGTTTCAGAGGCTGATGATATATTGATATATATATATATATATCACAGTTAATTTCATAAACATAAATTTTATCAGTTTCATTTAGGTCGTCGTGCTGCATTTTCTTATGCTCAGATCAGACATCAAATCTAGCGATTCGAAAATATTATTGCAAAGGCCTCTCTATTAGAATATTAAATTTCTCTTAAACCAAAGTCAAGGATGTAAGTATATTAACAGCTAAACATGATTAGCTGACTAAATAACAAGCTTGAAGTGGTAGACCCAGGCTCTCGTAACTTATGTTGTTGGGGGGTTTGAATTCATGTATCTATCTAATTATAAGGAGCCTACCATTTGCCTTTAGTATCTTGGAAACATTAGTCGTTATTGGCGAAATTATACTCCTTACGCTTCACCAAAAAAAAGTATGGTTGCCAAATTAATTAATAATCACGGCCTTCCGCCCAAACAGTACGCTACACACACATATATTGGTCCCATATTTGTTAACTAAAATTATTTTAGACATAACTCCGAAGTTAAAAATCAATGATATTATGGGTGCTAACTAAATGCCCGTTTGAAAACCGAATTGTAATTGAATAAGCTAAGTCATTTAATAGGAATTTTATCTCAATTTACGTGAAAGTTACTTTAGAGTTACCAAACACAAGCTAAGTCATTTGCATATACAAGATCACTTTCATTTTGTAATTGAATTCTATAAATTGTCCAAGTTATTTTTTCTTAGTCATGGAAAGATTTTATAATTCTATAAATGTCCATAGGTATAGAGCAAGTATCAATGGCGCGCGCACACACGCATTACAAAAACTATAAATGTTAATTAAAGATTTTTCCCTTTCAGAATAAAAGAAAAGAAAATCACTAATTAAAACTTATGCATTGAATTGCCGGCGCCGGCTCCCGGCCACAATTTGATTATCGCACACACGTATATAAATTTTAATAAAGAACTAAATTTGGTAAGAATAATATATGGGTAATTGTGGAGTGTGGTAGTTTTGTTAGTAAGAAAAGAAATTGACAAATTAATTCTCTTTTGGTGTGTGTGTGTGTGGATGAAAAATATTGATATTGATATCAAGGGCGGATGGGCGGTGCATTTGGGGTCACCTCACGTATCAAAGGAAATCAGCTACACCTATACATACGTAAGCTTCATTTTAATGATGACGCAAAATATCCTCCCACCTCCCAAACCCTTGACTTGTTTGGATAGCCCGTTTGGATATTCAAAAGTCATTCATACGCTTACCGAGATAAATTTCCTCTCACATATTTACCTCGAAATCTGTATTCGTTTTCCCAACGAACTTACGAAACAAGCCTTTATTCTCTTCCTTTACTTTCATGTACATGTGTATGTGGGCTCGGAACCTCTCTTTATTTTATTACCCTTTTATTCTCATTTTCTTCAATCTTGATCTCAATTTCATTAAAGGGTCACAAACTACTCACTTATCCTTACTTTGTCATTTTGGTAAAGAAAACAATTTTCTCTTTCTCTCCCCGCAAAATAACAAAGTAGTAGTAAGTGGATTGTTTGTGACTTTTAGATGAAATAGAGGGTCATGATTAGAGAAAAGGAGGGTAAGATGGTAATAAAAAAAGGAGAGGTTCTGCATGTTATTCCGTCGTCGTGAAAATTACAACTTACTTCAAACTTGAGGTGAAATTTTGTGTGATTTACAAAAATTAAATGTTTCATGTAAACTTTTTTCTGGGCATATTTTTTCATAATTACAATTTTCACTAAATAATTGGGCGTGGCTTCTACAAGATTAAATTACATGTAAACGGCTGCTAAATGCTAATGGCACAAATTTAAATAGTGAAGCCAACTTTGTGGGTATCCCTTCTTAGCCACATTGGCTAACATCTCTTTGTAGGACATTAACTAATTACCATTTAGGCCTTAAAAATATAATCCACTAATTAACTAAGGCCTCAATTATGCTATTATTTAAACGTACTATATATGTCCAAAAGCATGTCAATGATCCCCTGCCACATTAAATTTGGATACACACGCGCCTCACCCCACCTCCCTATTAAGTTTGCCAAGAAAATTAAGGGGATAGTTAATGATTATGTATTTATATTATATAGCTAGATACACAACTTTTGGCCCATTAACTAATGATACTTAATTATTATTTCTTAACTAAAAATGAATGAATTATGACAATGATTAGTTAATTGCAGCAACTTAATTATAATTGCTTCAACCCAATGGACTGCCTATGTAGCATGTAGCCATGCATCTCGTGACACATTAGATAGATAGGCATCAATCAATTACATCCCGTAGATAAAAGTTTTTCCCATTTCTTTGCTAATTCATTTAGTCATTCACGTGCCCTATGTATATATATAAAAAGTTAAAATATACTTTTAGTCCTTTATATTTGCGTAAGGTTTCATTTTAGTCCTTTAAGTTTAAAAAGTGCACTTTCAGTCCTTAAACTTAACGCCGTTAGTTTTTTTAACGGAAATTGCTGACTCATCAAATCTAATTGATGTATGTGGAATAAAACGTTGACAAAACATGTTCAAATTTTAATTTTAATTTAATACTATAATAAATTTAATATTTTAAATTGTGTAATATAAAAAAATTTAAAATAACAGTGTCGAATTTGATGGGTCAGCAATTTCCGTTAAAAGGAACTAACGCCGTCAAGTTTGAAGGACTAAAAGTGCACTTTTTAAACTTAAAGGACTACTGTGAAACCTGATCCAAACATAAATGACTAAAAGTATACTTTAGCCTAAATATAAATATATAACGTATTACATATATGGTGAGATTCAAATGTAAATTTCTACTATCAAGGAGTGGTATATATAGTGAAAGTTGTGAATTTTACTGAAGAGAAAAAAGATATTGTAAGTAGAATATGAATAATGCATGCGTATATATATATACATACGATGATATGAATAGATAGAGCAAAATCATGTTCATGCATACAGGTGTATTGAAGTGACTGGTAAGGAGGTGGGTAAGGTAGCGTGTGGGGGCAACGAAGAAACAAATATATTGTCACTTTGTTTCTTTTTCTTTCTTTGAAAATATATGTGCGTTTGTGTTTGTATCTATTTATTTATATTTTGATTATGTGTGTGTGTGTGTGTGTGTGTTTAATTTATGGATGAATCAAGAATCCCGTGACTTTTCTTTTCTCTTGCCCATGACAGCAACTTGGCACTTTGTTTCTTTTGTTTCATATCATTCACTAATCTCTTACTTTTCTTAGTGTGTACGAACTAAGTTGATTAGTTTATAAACTTATTATATATATACACTTGTCCATTTAAAAATGCGATAGAGAAGTATTTTTACACAAGTTGAGGTAAATATGTGAAGGGGATTATCTCATTTGATAGAAAAATATTGTTGAATATGCTTTTGGGGGAGTAAATAAGCTTTTCCAAACAAACACGTTAAAGATATTTCTGAAAAAATGTCAAACTCCTCCAAACATCTGGCAATCAATTAAGTATTATTTCAAGAGTGACAACAGGTTAATTTATAGCCAATTATATGTTCAAACCCTAGGTTCAAACTCATCGAGTTGTGAGTACAAGATCATGGTCATGTTTAGCAAAGCGTTAAAGAAAAGTCAAACGCACGTTTAACAGTGTTTTTCGTAAAACGAGATAATTCCTTTCACATATTTACATCGACTTGTGTAAAAGTACTTCTCTACCGCGTTCCAAACGGGCACCATATATGCCTTGACCCCTCCATTTTTAAGTAAGAAGCTTGACCATTTGAGATAATATATGCCTTCACACGTTTAACAGTGTTTTTCGTAAAACGAGATAATTCCTTTCACATATTTACATCGACTTGTGTAAAAGTACTTCTCTACCGCGTTCCAAACGGGCACCATATATGCCTTGACCCCTCCATTTTTAAGTAAGAAGCTTGACCATTTGAGATAATATATGCCTTCACACGTTTAACAGTGTTTTTCGTAAAACGAGATAATTCCTTTCACATATTTACATCGACTTGTGTAAAAGTACTTCTCTACCGCGTTCCAAACGGGCACCATATATGCCTTGACCCCTCCATTTTTAAGTAAGAAGCTTGACCATTTGAGATAATATATGCCTTCACACGTTTAACAGTGTTTTTCGTAAAACGAGATAATTCCTTTCACATATTTACATCGACTTGTGTAAAAGTACTTCTCTACCGCGTTCCAAACGGGCACCATATATGCCTTGACCCCTCCATTTTTAAGTAAGAAGCTTGACCATTTGAGATAATATATGCCTTCACACGTTTAACAGTGTTTTTCGTAAAACGAGATAATTCCTTTCACATATTTACATCGACTTGTGTAAAAGTACTTCTCTACCGCGTTCCAAACGGGCACCATATATGCCTTGACCCCTCCATTTTTAAGTAAGAAGCTTGACCATTTGAGATAATATATATATAGACACATATATACAAATATATATATATATGTAGAAAGCATTAAATTGATGGAGGTGAGAGTGCAAATAAATTTGTTGTCATGAAAAAGCCAAACCGTGTCGTATTAGTGACAAACCCACCCCCCCCCCCACCGCCCACCCCTTTCTTTCTCCTCTCAACGGAATCCAATACATACCTTCTAATTTCAGGTCAATCTCTCTCTCTCTCTCTCTCTGTTCACTATCTTCTCTTGTTTTAGGTCTTGTGTGTCTCTGAGTCTCTCAAATATATATGATTATATATATAATTAGTAACAGCAACTATGCTTCTGTGAGATCTGAATGTCACAGGTTCAAATATTAGAACAATCTCTCCCCTTGCAAAATAAGGCTGCTTGCATCTCTCTCCATATCCCCATCTAGTTGGAGCATCGTGCGATGGGCCTTGCCTTGTATATAATTGAGAAGTGTACTTGCACATCATGTTTCTTATATCCATATATACCAAATTCTTTAATCATATACGATCATCTATCTTACAGTTTTTTTATATGGATATATAGTTAAATGATGATATTTCAAAAATATGACACATGGATGATACATACAATTGAAACACTTGGTATAATAAGTATTTTCATATAATTTTGAGTTCGAAGTCTGCCTTATTGAATGCATATATCTACACACAAAGAATCTTAATTATATACATATATTGTGAGGTGGGAAATAAGGTGAGATGGTTGCAAGTTGCTGGACGGTCGATATATATATATATATGTTATGAAATGGTCATCGGAAGTGACTAGAGGTTTTGCTTCGTCTTTAATTTGTCCTTTCTCTCAAGTCTTCCCTGCGTTGAAATTTCATATCAAACAAATCAAGAAAAAGTAGTATTCCCCTCAAATATCAATCACACGGAGAGAGAGAGGGGGAGAGAGAGATTTCCCACCAAAATACAATCAAATGATACATACATACATACATACATACATACATACATACATACATACATACATACATACATACATACATACATACATACATACATAACTCACAGCGAACAACTTTTATTTATCTGTCTTGCATTTTGGATTATTCATGCAAGAAAGTGATTGTGAATTAATCTCATATAATTCATTCATTTCATTTATATCTTACTTGATACTCCTTTTATATGCATACTTGTTTCTTTTATCTCACGCAGAAAAAATGCATCAACTTAATTATACTTCTTTAATTTAGTCATATTTATAGTGTATAGAGAAAAAGGTTTTTAGTCATATTTATAAGTTACATCATTAAATTTTTTTATATGAATATACAATTCTAATTTTTTATTTATTGTCATATTAACTTTGTTCTTATGGGTATAATGTATATATTAAATAAACATAAAGTTAAAAAATTATAAAATTTCAAAATGAAGTTGATTAATAGAGCTCAAAATTTTTCTTAATCTATATAAAATATGTTAAAAATAACTTATAAATGAGATTAGTGTTACTTTACTTGATTTCGTGTGAGGACCGACACACTCGGAGTGATGAGTTACTGTTTTAAACTTGTTGACCAATTACTTGACCTCATTTATGCCTCATTATGATTGTGGGGTTGTGTTGCCTTAGTGAAGGTTTGGGTCTGCCCTATTGAAAATATAAAATATTTTGAGCATGTCCCAAAAACAACCAATTATGGAGTCACAATTAACATTATGTAACATTTTTTTGTTTGGAACAACTAAGAATATATATATATATATAGAGAAATTTTACATGTAATTATGATTTCTGTCAAATGATCTCATATTTATTACGCATATTAAATGGAGATTGTTATCAATGAAAATAGTTTTCAATGCAAATAATTAAATAAAGAATTTTATGAGAATTCTTTATAAGGAATCAAGTAACTTTTATTATAAATTACTAATTTCATGAACTAGATTTCTTAATTTCTATAAATGAATTATTGAACCTTTATGTTTAGGATTGAATGGAATATTTTTTCTACACAAAAAACAAGAAAGAGAAAAATTTTAAATTTGACAGTAATATAACATATAATGTTACATATTCAACGCGGTTTTACACAATGCAAAGTTGAAAAATTGAGTTCGCTATTTAAGTTGGAGAATGTGAACATTGATTAGAAAATTCTGTTTACTATTCATTCTAAGTTTCTAACCAAGTTTGCGTTATGCCAAACAGTTTTTTTTTTCCTTCCGTTGACACCAAGTTACCAATAACCGGATTGCTCAATGAACTAGTCAATACAGTGATCTAAAGATTAGTGATTTAAATCGGATCAAATTAAACTCTGATTGAGTTTAATTAAAACAATTTTTAAATAAAAAGAGTTAATCCACAATTATATAGAATACGCATGTATAAAAACCCAATAAAGCAAATTTACTAGATCATAAATATGATAAATTGCTATTTTACAAAAACTTAAAATGATGTAACTTCATGCTTAATGGGGAAAGTAAAATGAAATCCAATCCAATCAGTCAAAAGACTGGTTCTCACCATTATAACCATCCCAACCAGGCTGGGTTTCAAATATGCTATGGACGATACATCAGTCGATTGTTGGAGTTAGGTTGACCAAATGAATGCTAATAATATCACTGATCATTACGATTAAATCATGTTAGAACTCTCCGGATCATCATTATTTACATTGACGTCATTAATTTGCAAATAATTTGTTTTATTGATAGTATACAAATATAATTATAATTATATGATTGATGAAACTGTGAGATTGATAATGCCATTCCAACTAGCTATAAAAAGCCATATATAGCAATTTTTTTGGGAGATTTATTATAAGGTCCCAAGGAAGGAAGTTATTTATGAAAAACTCCCAAGAGTTGTTAATGGCAACTGCTTCACTTGTCAATGGTGATCATCGACTTGTCATTGACAACTTTTTGACACCTTTTCATAAATAACTATTTTTATTCAGACCTTACAATAAATCTCCCCAATTTTTTTGTCCCTGGCTGTGTGTGATAAGTCATTCATATATATATATATATATCCATTTCAACAAGGATGATGCAAGCTAGGTCTATAACTCTCACCCACTACCCATTATAATATTAACAATAAAGCCAATAAATATTGACTTTTATGTCACAATTTCTTCAGAAGGATTTTTTCCCAATAAAATATTAATAAAAATCAAGCATTTTGCATAAATTAAATAATTTTTTAGTACCCGGCTAGGGCAAGCCTATGGATATCATTTTCGATATGGACAGAGCTTTTACATGTAATCATATCTTCAGATTTGCCTATATAATCATATAAAAAACAACATTTCGTTAGATTACGTTACATTGTTAAGATTATTAATCGATTTTTTCTCTTCTGAAAAATTGTGGTTCTTGCATTAATTTCTAAAATTTGACCTGGAATTTTCGCACCCCTTTTTCTTGTTTTATTCTTCTTTTCTTGACTTGACATGAAACATTTTCTTCAGCGTTAAACACTAATAATTTATATATATTGTCGTTATATACGCTATATCATGGAGCTGGGAAACACGTTTTGTGGCCATCATGATTTGGATTTGCATGAAAATGTATCGATAGTAGTTTAATTCACTTTATTCCTTAAATTTATAGTTTTTTAAAATTATTTCTATTAATGGATATATATGTATAAAGTGAGATTTTATCAATGAAGATAATGATCATAGGGAATGTATTAGGAAAACCAGTCAATAAGCATTTGTTAGGAACAAAGGTAGGATCGTCTATATGATTGTATGACGTATTGTATTCTCTCAATAGTTAAATCTTAAGATAAATCATTAATCAAAAGGCAACATTCAATGATTTCAGTTCTTTTGGGTCTTCTTTCATTTCTTTTTAAAAGATTGGCTAAAGTATACTTTTAGTCATTTATGTTTATGTCAGGTTTCACTTTAATTCTTTAAGTTTAAAAAGTGCAGTTTTAGTTCATCAAACTTAAAGCCGTTAGTATCTCCTAATGAAAATTACTGACTCATTAAACTTAATGCTGTTATTTTAAATATTTTTTATTTTACTCAATTTAAAATATCAAATTTATTATATTATTAAATTAAAATTAAAATGTGAGTATGTTAGAAAACAAGAATGGAAGGCACCATGGGAAAGGGGAAAGCTCAACCGCACAATTTCCGTGAAGAGAAATTAACGGCGTTAAGTTTAAAGGACTGAAAATACACTTTTTAAACTTAAAGGATTAAAATGAAACCTGACGCAAACATAAAGGACTAAAAGTATACTTTAGCCTAAAAGATTTCACACCATCTAATCGACCTTCCTTATTCGCATGCCAATAACATTTTAATTTTTTTACATCTCCAAACCAGGAACGATTATTCTATTTTATCTTCAATAGTCACTCCTACTCTTCATATGATATAATATTTTCTTTGCATGACCATCCATGATCAACTCGACATCTTCATTTTTTGCTACATTAGCTTTATCCTCTTGTTATTTCTTCGGAGCCCAATATATATATATATATATAATTATATATTCACTACCCTATAACTAATAACTTAAATAATTCCTTAATATATATAAATTACTTGTTTAACTTGTATATATATGTACCACCGGAAGAAGTAATAAAGTACAATGTTAAACCCAATTAATGATTCATGAATCTGTCCTAAAACTAATCCAGAATCCATCACGATCGATCGGCATATATGATAATCAGAAGATGAATGAATGGGAAGAAAATATCTGAATTATGAAATCAGTTGAAGAAGGAATCGAGGCTTTCGTCATCAAAATTGCCGACTTTTTAATTAAATGGAACAAAAATTGGATCGTGATGTTGATCTTATATACATTTGAGACACTAGTGTGGATGAGAAGAAACCAGAAATAAGGCAGATGGGAGACTGGAAGGAAAGTGACATCATTGTGACAAATTAAAATAAAAATATTTTTGAATTTTTATGGAACGATGACACCTGGCAAATTAATTAAATAGGAGAGCAAATGAGAAGGGTGAAAACACATTGGAGGGTCCACTTTTTATATAAGCCCATTGACCATCTGACATTGTCCCCTGACTCCATTTTGACCTGATGACTTTACATTTATTGTTCTTCAACCTCCATGGATCATGATCCATAACATTCCTTCACACATTTTATTATATTCTAAATTACAGAAATAATATTTATAATATTTTTAGCAAAATTATTTTGAATTATCATCTCTATCGGACATTGCACAAAAAGAGATATCTATAGTTTTTTTTCAGCACAAATTCTTGCATTCTAATTATCGTCAAAATATATCAAGTAAAAGCGTATCTTTCACGTTGAAAGTATATATGATATCTAATGTTATAAATAAATTTGTGTGCCTCAAAAATTAAATTCATTATTTTTTTTACCATGAAAAATGGTATGGCCGGTGGAACCAAAACCAAGAAATTAAATGGCCACGACCCATGTGCTCGCTCATTTAATAAAGGGAAATTTAGTATTAGTTCCCAAATAAACAAATTATTTAAGGAATGGTTCCATAGAGAAAAATATTTAATGAGATGTCACATTGATAACATGAGGTATTGTCAACACAGCGTATGATGTTGTCAATACAAAGACCTCATGTTGTCAATTGAGACCTCTAATTAAATATTTTCCTCCATGGGACTATTCCTTAAATAACTTGTTTATTTGGAACCTAAGACTAAATTTCCTTTTAATATATATATATATGGGATTTTCCATTATGACTTTGTTGAAATTAAATTGTGGGTTGTTAATGTATTAGCATGGACTATATACATGGAGTTTGAAATCAACCATACTATTAAATAATTAATATTTTATGTGATTTTAAATATAAGGTTTTATTTATAAAATTGAAGTAAAATTCTTTAAAATGTGAAAGTTAATTAGCATAATTTCTTGGATTCCATTCACAGCTAAATAACACACGCACACACTTGTTCGGGCATCAATTGAAGAGGAAAATTATGTTTTACCAAAGGATTTTAAGTTTTTAACTTTGATCGTGAACGTTATTTCTATGTGCACCATTATTAACTAACTTCTTAAGTTTGATATGTGCCATCGAAATCAATGTGTATTTTATTATTTTAAGACCAAATAATATTTTAATTCGATTTAATTGAAAGCCCTGATTAATTACTAGATAACAATTGAAGTAGAAAAAAGGGGGAGAGAAGAGTTTACACTTTTACCAATAAGGCTACTAGGCATGTTTGGAAAAACTTTTTCCCAACGTGTATGCAAGTCAAGATAAAAAACATCTCGAAATCCGTAAATTCATTTCTCCCTACGGATTTTCAACCACATACTTTAATTGGGATTATCTTTTCTAAAAACGTTACATTCACACGGACTCAAGCTAATTGAAGCAGCTTAAATCCCTGCCATAAGAAATAACCTATTGTTGTTGAGGTTAGAATTTTGCAGGTTACGAGTGAAGCAAGAATCTCGTGATTCCTTTTATGAGTTTGGCTACAAATTAACACCATGTGTGTTCTGTCACCGATGGCTCTGTTTTTGCCACTTCTTAAGCATATCTTCAATTCAGCCCCAACTCTCTTCTCAATTCAATCCCCTACACCCACTTATATGTGTATTTTATTAGGTGTGTTTGGCAAAGCTTCTGAACACCCCAAAAGCATATTTAATAGTGTTTTTCTGCAAAACGAGATAATATCCTTCACACATTTACCTCGAAAATGGTAAAAACACTTCTTCACCGCTTTCCCAAACTGGCACATTATTTAGTCATCAAGTCTGTCATCATTTTGATTGTGATCCCTCAGGTTTAAAATTAGTGATTCCTGTCATTTCAAGTGAAAAAAATGTCCACTTTTTTATTAGACTATATGGACTGATGCATCAAACAAAATGAAATTTGAGGTATGGAACAACTAATTTTAAATTTAAGGGACCAAAACTAAAATAGGAGTAAACTTGAACGATCAAAGGATTGTATTTACCTTTTAGTCATTTACTTATAATACTGTTATCAGTAATAAGCTTTTATTATTTTAAGAAAAACATGTCCACATTGGCAGCATCACAAGTTTATATAGATGGTTGTCAATGTCTTTTATTTAAAAAATACATGGAAAATTTGGCCCTTTTTTTTCTAAGTACAGGGGTGTTTCTAACAGAGAAAATATCAATTCAAGACGCTATCAGACACAAAATATAATTATTTCTCTTAATGAAGTCTAAATTTTAGTTCGTTAGGTTATGAAAAACTATGGATTCTGTTGCATATGAATACCATATTTACTGGGCTTTATTGGGCTATTTAAGAAGTGACCTATAATAAACCGTTTTGAGCCCAAAACTGGTAAGGCCACCAAAGGGGAACAGAGGAGCACCAATATCAGGTCCAACGTAATGGAGATGTTGTGACTTGTGAGTCCCATACGAGATCTTCCTGGTTTTATTTTATTTTTTCCGATACAATGATTTTATTTTTTTTACCTGAAAGATATTGCTATTATTATTAAGGGAAGGAAAGGGGACCATGAACTTATGTATATTACACAAAGTACGAGGTACGAGAATAATATAATTTTCTATAAAATATAGTATATATACTGGCATGGAAAATTAATTCCTCGTTGATAATCCAATTTCTTAATTAAATTATCAAATTCCTAACTCTTCTCTGGCCAAAAAACAATTCCTAACTCGTCAATATCAATATATCATATTATAATGTATGAAAACTGCTACTTTACTGTTGATTTCTTATATCGATTTTATTTATTCATTTATTTGTGGAATAATTTAGTAATTTAATTTTAATTAATTTCTTAAAACATTAAATGAAAATCATGTCAGAGCTTCTTATACTTTTTTATTTTTAATTTGATACTTGTGTTATTCTTCTTTTAATTAAATCTTTTGTACTCTCTTGACACAATTAACATCTATAACTTTTGATCTACTAGCATTGTTAGCAAGATTTCTCTAAGAGAAAAAATAGAAAGGCATTGAATTAAATAATTCAGGAAAGTATATAGATTTCTCTTACATGATTTTTCCAAAAGTAAATATTCCGTAAATAATCATGGAATTGAGCTAGTGCATTAATACTCTTGGGGCACATCCTACGGTTGATAATAGGTGATTGAGCAATCAAATAAACGGTCAGGATTCTTGGAAATCTGAAGCAAAGAATTTTCAATTTCTCACGAAAATCCATAGCTGGCTGGTCCCAAATCGGAGTGTCAGACACGCAGGTTAGCAGTTTGCTGGGCGATATCCATGGCTGGTGCTCTGAGAATGACGATGACGGCGATGCTGGTGATACTGGCCGCAACCTCTCTGTATTATGCTGAAGCTTCCAATACGGCTGAGTTTGTGCATAACACCATCACGTCCCACAGGATCGTCATCTTTTCCAAGTCCTACTGCCCGTGCGTATCCACAATCTTATAGTCTCCGTGATCTTTTGATTTAGTTGGTGCTACTGATCTTGTTATCTTCTCTGCAAATTGCTTGGAATTCTATTTAATTTTTTGTTTAATTATCATGTCCGGTTGCTTTGATAGTTTTTGAGCAGCTGACCATTTTAAAGTGTTGGATCTCACTGGCTCGTCGAATTAGGCTTGTAGTGTCCGTTTAGACTTCATCTCATTAAAATTAGAAGATTCCAAGTAAAAGAAAGATGTCTCAATTTGTGCTGTTGGCATTGGACTTGGATATAGTTTTGGTACTTTTGGTCGAAGTAGAAATTGAAGGAATTGTGGACAGGCATGGAATTTGCAATGTTGGCCTGTTGATACCTTGGTGCATCAGCACGTTGTGAATATTCATTCCTTTCGCTTTATTTTTTTTTTTCGGTTTCAACTCTTACCAAGCATAACTTAATAGCCTATGTTACAAGATTTAAGAAGCTGCCTTCATACTTGATAGCTAAAATGGCAAATCCCTTTTTTTGCCCTCTTTTCTTGGAGGGAGTGGAAGAACGAGGTAGAAGGGGCGGATTACATTCGATATTTTGTTCATTACTTTGAAACTATATGTTATTATATGCAAGTATTGTCATCCCACCCCAAAATTCTGACTGTTGCTTCCATCAGATACCGAAAATACAAGTATCTTTCATGGGTGAGAATCGACGATAGATACTGATCTGAGCCTTGAATGCTAGATTTTAAACTAGCTGCGGGAAAAATATCAGTAAAATTAACCATGGCACTATAAATGCAAAAGGAAGAACAATATTGAGAGATCCAACACTGACAGTGACGCCATTCTCACGTCCTCATAGATCTACGCCCAAAAAGTATATCTTCAGTTTTTCATGCATGTAGGAGGCTTCCCATAAAAATTTCGTAGGATGTAGCTATCAGTCATTATTGCATTGTAATTGGATATCACTTATGGTTGCTCAGGTTTTAAATATTAAGAGACTGTATGGATGTGATATTTAGGATAGTATTGCATTCAGTCAGCTGTTTATGTTTTTGTGTGATTGATGATGCCATGTGGATTCCAAGTTTCTTCATTATTTGTTCTTTCTTTCTTTCTCTTTTAAATTTTACACTCACTTAGGAAATTGTGCCTTTCATAAACTTGGCGAGCGGATGTTAAATTTGGACAATAAATTCGTTCCACTGAAGTGAAGCACTCAAAATGTTTGATGTTGCTTCTGATTTCATTTTGGCATTTCAGGTACTGTCGAAGAGCAAAAGCTGTTTTCAAAGAGTTAAAACAAGAACCATATGTCGTTGAGCTTGATGAGAGAGGTATACTAATTCTTTTCCCTTTTGCTCGTGCATTATATTAAATATTAGAATCGATTCTATCTCTAGTGGGGAGAATGAAATGATGTAGCTTAGCTGGGCTAGCATTTCTTTCTAGTGCCTCCCTTTTGACCAGGGTTACATTAACAGAACCAAACTAGTCCCAATATACGAACAGTAACTAAGCAAAACTAAACCAAAACACTAAAACAGAAAAAGGACGAAAGCAACAAGTCTAGGGACTCTACCGACAGAGGAAAAAAAATAATAAAAACCAGAGGGATTAGAGATTTGATCACCCATCCAAGATGGCACAATTCCTTTATAAACTCCATAGCTCCCCATACAAGCACCTAAATTGCACAAACGAGACACCCAACATAGCTTAACCTTAGAGAATGTGAAGCAGCAAAAAAGTGACTCATGGAAGAGAAAAGCATCCTCTAGGTCTGTGGTCGACTGACCTCTTAAACGAGCCCTAGGTTTATTCATGAGAAGAGTGAAATAATATGAAATAAACAAAGCTTTAAATCAAGGGGAACAAAGAAAAATAATATTGGGAAGATGAAAAACAATTCCCATGTTCCTATTTTAAATAATAATAATAGAAAAGGGACTGTTAAGTAATGATAACAAAACCATACCACACATTGTTTGTCTTGTTTTTCCCTACAATTTCTTTTCTTCTCTTGCACCAAGAGGCCTTCAGCCTATGAAAAGAAGAGGAACCAGTTAATTGGGGGTTAAATGGGAGCTCTGTTTCGTAAAAGAATGAATGTATTTGTTGTATAATTATGTACCGGAGCAACTGCTGGTAGTAAAATTTCTTTCTTCTCCTGCAGACGATGGCCCAAAGGTTCAGGATATTTTGGTTAATACTGTTGGGAGGCGTACTGTGCCACAAGTCTTTATTAACGGAAAGCACCTTGGTGGGTCGGATGGTAAGTCTTTCTTACTGATAGCAAGTATGGACTCGTCTTTGTTACAACAAATCCTGATTCCCTCGGGATATTACTCATATATTTGTTAATCGACTGTTCTGTAGATACCGTTGAAGCCTATGAGAGTGGAAAACTAGCAGATCTTCTGGGAATTGAGACAGAGGTTAATGATGATCTATGAATCAGATTATTAATACTCTGAAATTTGTAATTTTAATTTGAGCTCAAAATGAGGGTGGGCCCGATACTTGCTTTGGTAGAACAATTGGTTTCATCTATATCATGTGAGATTTTGATGTTATTGAACTAATAAAATGGCGTAGGTTTTTAGAGTTTGATGATATTTCTTCTTTTAAATGCTGGTAACTTATCTATTTTGAAGTGATATTTGATAATTTGCTTTGGGTGAAGGAAATTTAGAGAAGAGCCTCTGTTGAAGATTTTATTAGCGAGGTCGTAAATCAAAGTACGCGTATTCTATAAACAGAATTTGCATGCTTTTGCTTTGTGTGTACAAAAGTTTATCAAAAAAACTTATGAAAGAGTTTCGTTTCGGTTTATACTAAGTTGTTTTTATAATTGATTCTCGGTGTTATTTAATCACCTCCTTTTTAGTGAGAGGCTTTTTCTTTCCAATTTTTCATTGATGTTAATTGTTTTAAAAACTAAAATGATTGCAAATTCAACTGCTTAGGACAGCCACCGTAAGATGCCAGGAATTTGAATTCCACGTGTGAGGTACTCACCTCATGATTAAGTTTGAAATTGCGTCTTCCAATGTTTCACTGAATTGTGCTTTGGAATTCAATCTTTTCTTCTTTTTTAAAGTTCAGGAACTCCTGTGAACATAATATGTCCTTTTAATTATAATGATGTTCATATTGATGGATTCAATATCCTTGATGATTCCTTCGTAATTCAATTCCGAAGATGATGCCAGGAAAAACTGAAGCAGAACTGAAGCAAAGGTGTTTTGTAACCAAGTTGAAGAATTTAAGCGGGATTTAAATGCATGAACAAAAGTAGGCAGTAATTATGAATTGATTAGCTAATAAGTGATTATTGTCGTTATGCATAGGGCACTAATTATGTGCGTTAGAGCTCTCTATTACGTACATATGTACGTACATAGCTAATCACGACCACACTATGTATTAACCCCGCAACCTTTTTCTCACCCCTTTTTGTTTGGTCCACAAGTTTTGGCTTCAAAATCAAACATTTCAACGATGACTTTTGGATCCAATCTTCAATCTTAATCCTCTGGTTTCTCACGTGATGATATCAAGCTTTACAGTTCTGCCTTATTCAATATTCAATTCGACACTTCCCCTTCGCAACCTTGCAATAATAAGCAATCACTTATACTCCATTTTATCTATAATATAAGTCAATTTTTTATAGAACATAATATAAATTACTTTAACTAATATTTAACGCATTACATTTATTTTAAGAAAAGCATTTTTTTAACGAAGATTCAAACTTTAATTCATCACGTTACGAGAAACCAACATCTTTGCATTGGAGTTAGCATGGACAAGATAAGTTTAAAAAGACAACTAGTTAACATTCTCCATTCATCAATATGAACAACTTTAATTAACATGTGTTTGCGTAATATACTTTAACAGTCAATCCCGTATTTTTCATGTGATGAAATATTTTAAAAAATTATTTCTAATATACAAAAATATATGCTTTAGGGAAAATATATTCTCAATCCTATAGCTTTACTTAAGTTTTTAATGTATGATTTAAAAAGTAATATTTAAAGACTTTTCATTTGTAAAGGTTTTAATTTAATTAATGTTGATAACAAAGTTAGTTAATTAATTAATCAATGTTAATGTTGATAACAAAGTTAACTAATTAATCAAGTTTCAAACCGATGAAATGTAACTAGATTGATTTCAAACGGAAAACAATTTTGACCAAATTAATCGGGTAAGATCAGAGGGTAGTGCAGTTTGGAATTATAATAAATCACAGCCACAATAATAAAAAAAAAACACAAGCCTCTACATGAATATCTAATAATCATGATGTTTAATTAAAATCACATGTGGCCATTATTATTTTCTGTATTAACTTCAACAGTTTTAATTTGCCCTGTGACGCAGGTAATTTGGCGTTTCTTGTTGAAGAATAATAGTATCGCTTCATTTCATTCGTTGAGTAACTTCATTTCTTAATAATTAGTCAGAAACGCTAATCCCAATCTCTCTCTCTCTATATGGTCCAACCCCTAATTAAGACTCTAAGCTTGCAACTATTAGCACTATTATTAATCCTGCACGCAGCTTTTATGACCACCCACTAATTAATCAGTTGCTACTCCATTAATAAGTTCCTTTACTGTATTGCCCCTAGGTAGGTAGCTGAAGGAAGGTGTTGGGAAAGATCCCCTCAGTCAGCTGGCTCGTTCAAACAAGTTTGGAATTGAACAACCTTGACAAAATATTATAAAAAATATGGCCAAAACGATTTATTATGCCATTGAATTAAAGAAGTTTTTGGATTGTTTCCCGAGAGGAGTCAGAATTCTACCGCATAAGTTGCCTCTTTTCCCCAAGCATTTCGTCATCATCATCATCATCATCATCATCATCTCATCATCATCATCATCATACTTTGATCATCCGCTAATCCTCATTACTATATATATATATATATTAAGTACTCTACAAGTCTACATGCACACGTATTCTTCTTTTTTATCTGATAATCAAAATCAATTATCCCACAAATAACTGACTTAAATTCAACCCGCATGACCAAAGCCAACCGTCAAATCTGTGTTAAAAATCCATCCCTTTCTTAATACCCCTCAACTTTCCCATTTCACTACTATCCTTTCATCTCTCTCTCTCTCTCTCTCTGAGTCTCTGTGTTATTCTCTGACATGGAAGATGAGGATGGAGCATGCAACACAGGGCTGTGTCTCAGCCTGGGGTTAGGAGGGTATGTGCCGAAGAAGAAGAAGCAGATCAGAGAGACCAATCAAGTGGTGGGTCGCTGCTTGGGCCTACCCTTTGAACTTTGTCCCAGAGGAGATCAAGAAGCTATTCATAATACTGCCGCAGATCATGAAGAAGAAGAAAATGGATTGTTCAGAGTAAAGAGAATGGATCGTGATAACGCCAATAACAACTCCACGAAGAAACTGAGGCTCACAATGGATCAATCTGCGTTGCTTGAAGAAAGCTTCAAGTTACATACCACTCTTAACCCTGTATTACTCTCTCTCTAGCTCTCTCCCCCATCGTCTGAAAATTTCTTCTCTTTCGTCGTCCTTTTGTGTCCTTCGGATTCATGTATCTATCCATCAAGTTTATGCCTCCAAGTTTAACGGTTGGTTTTGATGTTTCTTGCAGTCTCAGAAGCAGTCTCTTGCCAAGAAATTAAATCTGAGAACAAGACAGGTCGAAGTTTGGTTCCAGAACAGAAGAGCAAGGTACGTGTGTGTGTGTGTATGTATATTATATTCTTCGCCTATCAATATCACTGAAAAAAGGTTATAATGATCGAAATGAGATTAATTGTGGAGATTGCTAATTAAATCGTATATATCATCTTGTACGTTTACTGTATTAATCATCAGGACCAAGTTGAAGCAGACAGAGATAGACTTCGAGTTATTGAAGAAATGTTGTGAGAATCTGAGAGACGAGAATCGAATGTTGAAGAAAGAGTTGCAGGAGTTACGTGCACTCAAGTTTGGGATGACGACGACGACGACGATGCCGTCGCCGTTGTTCATTCAAATCTCAAAGACGACTGCCATGGAGGCGGCCGAGACCACCGCGACGACGTGTTCGTCATGTCAGAAACTATTCAAAGCTAATGACGCAAATAGTAATAATAATAACAAGAACAAGAACAAGAACAGTAGCAAGCATAGCAAATTGGAGAGAGTGGCCTTAGATTGCTATGTGGGGTAAATTGTAGTGCTTATAGTTATATGTTAAGTTACGTGACAGTTTGGGATGTTTGAGTTCCATATATATATCTATATATATTCTTAATTTTTTATATGGTTTGACCAAATATTATTAAATATCGATCGATAAGGACTCTAGCTGTGAGTCAGTGGGAAAGAAGAAATGAGTTTTTGAATGGTTGAAACTGAAAGAGGAAAAATAATTGCACAAGTCAGTCCACTAATTAACTAGAAAGCTTAATTAGACCAGTGAATCTTAATTAGCTATATATATAGTTGGAATGGTTCGTTTGTTCTTATCAACTTGTCATCCTTCAAAATCCATCCAATTTTTAGCTTCTCTCTCTCTCTCTCTCATCCAATTACTTATATGGTTTGCCAATCCATCGCATAATCTTATTTAAAGTGTATGGCTACAAAGAAAATTGTCATGATAATAAATAAAATTTTTTAAATCTTAGCTATAGTGTTAAATCGAGCATCAATTTAGCCTTAATTGAAAACAACTATATATTCTTAATCCGTTTTCCTCATTGTTTAAGTACCACATTTCAATTTTGGGTTATGCAACTTGTAACAGTTATTTACTTTTAATTGGATTCAACAATTTGTGAATCTCACAAAACATTCAGATATCCATATTAAAAAAAACACATATCATTAGCCATTATATATAAAATTAAATATTATTCGTCTAGAATTATTTATTTAATTAATTTGTTGAAAGCTACTGAAATCCCTTACCACTAATTAATAGGAAGCTAATAGGGCAGTCTACCAAAGTAATGCTATAATTAATGACAGTAGATAGCATATATGCTCGCGCCGTAGCCCATGGATATACAGAAGATATTGTGGGGTTTGGGAATCCGGTAGAGAAGTACTCGTATGTAAGTCGAGGTAAATATATGAAGAAAATTATCTTGTTTTGTGAAAAAACACTGTTAAACGTGCGTTTGATTTTTTCAAACGCTTCAACAAACAAGCTCATTATATAATATAATTCAGTTGTTAAAAATAAGCTTAATTCATTTATTACACGACATTATGCACTGCATATTTGATTTCTGTTATCAAATTTGATATCAATATAATTCTCTTTTTTTCAATTTCATTTATACGGTTTCCACCAAGGCTTCAAATTTTAACCTAGCTACATAACACACACATACAACACAGCTGATATACTTACTAGAAAATTAAATCAATAAATTAGTGTATTTAAATTAATTAATTAATTAAAGACCTAAACAACTTGACATATTTCACACGCTTACAATGTAAGAAAAAGATAATTGCCATAATAAATCGCCATTGACTTAGCCATTATACACATAGTTTCAATTTCAAACTAGCTCTCCCACCAAATCAACTTCCCGTCCTTTTAAACCAATGGGTCGGCAAACCTTAAAATTTTCATCAACTATTATTATTAAGGCCACTTTTTTAATGAAAAATTAATTAGGGCCAATTTATATTGGAACATTTTTATGGCTGTGAATGTGGCCAACATTATCTATCTCCCTCTTCATTTATATTTTGAAGTACAAGTACAAATGTTACCCTTGATTTTTAAGATCGTTTTACGTACTGCATTACACTAATTTTTTAAATTTTGTTCATTAATTAAATAATAAATTATATACCAGCACAAGAGTTATATATGTACACAGTTTTAAATGTGAGGACAACACACACACACACACACACACACACACATCTTGTGGGATGTCATTTTTAGAAAATAGAACTACTTTGTCTAATACTGAGAATCATTTATATACCACGAAAAACAGTGATTTCTTTTTAGTGGGGCAATTGCACAGTGTTGACCCGTATGTTCATATTTATTGAAGTATAAAATTTAAGGGCTGTATAACTTGTAAAATTCAATTATTTGGAGATAACTGAATGTTTTAAAAAGTTTTATCCAATTCAACCAATGGTAAAATACTGTTAAGGTCTAGTGAAACTAAACTTTAAGAAATTGTTTATAATTTATTCTGAAATAATAATCAAGTGATGATCATATAACGTTCTTCTATGTTACTTTATTAGCATAATAACAGATTAATTAATAAATGGGAAATCAAAAACTTGGTTCTTTGACAAATTCAACAAATTAATCAACCTGCAAATTGTGCAGTCAATCTTTTTTTTTTTTTGTGAGTAATTCTTAAATGAACGGAGTCATACATACGGTCTTCTTCTAATAAAGCTAATGTAAGATGCATATACTTTCAACTCAAGAAAATAAATAACATTAAAAAACCATGTTGAAAGGTATACTATAGACTATCCTTTTTTGAAAAAAGAAAAAGAAAATATAAGTATTTTCTTCAGTCATATATGATAACACGTCGACAAAGACCAACTTGAACGATTTTTAATTGCTCGTTTTATATGGCCTTGTTCCATTTCAAAGAGTATTTCGTCTTATATGGCCCCACATAACACAAACCCAATCATTTATTTGTCCATTCCTTGCTACCTACACCCTGTTCCAATTGAATTGCTCGTTTCTTCTTCCAACCTTACACATGAGACATATATTAATTAATTGACTATAATATAATGTGTCCGTTTGAAAATGTGGTAGAGAAGTGCTTTTACGCAAGTCAGGGTAAATATATGAATGATATTATCTCGTTTTACGGAAAAACATTGTTGAACTTACTTTTGGCTTTTCCAAACATTCTACCAAACAAACCCAATATACACTTAGGTAACTTCATCAACGTTGGGGTTGGTCGAAGTGATGCGTGTTGTAAATTGACCCGTTAACCGGAAGTACCCTCTTGGGCATGACTAATAGGTACGTGGTTGATTAGGTTGAGCACAATAAATTCTAGCATTCTAATTATTGTGAAAGAAGGAAAGTTAGGCATAATATATACTTATATTGATTGGCAATATATATCAAATAGTGGATGGTTATATATGAAACATAGGGGTCCGTGTAACACATCATATATATATATATATATATATATTTGTTGCACGATGAAGTTGGTGGCGTGAAAGGTGGTACCGAGTTGATTTAACACTTCCAATCTAACAAAAGTCTCAACTCTCAACTTGTCAAACAAGATAACACATGTGCCTTCCCTTCTCATCACTACTTATTGCAACTTCCTCAATTTCTTCGCAATATATATATTCAGATTCACATTCACATTCTACTTTGTGAATAAGTAGTAATGATCCATCCATATATCAAATTCCTTAGAGACTTGGTCATCTACTTTGTCAACTCTTTACTAATTCAATCTAGCCATTTGACTGATTTGGGATAAATTTAAAAAAAAGTTTTGTACTTTAGAATTGTCAATATTTTGTGTCTTCTGATATATATATATATAGTATATCATTGATTGAATAATCATTTTTAGACACTTACATAATTACTAATTTCATAATTTTTATTTTTTTAAATATTATTTTTAAGTTAAAATATTCTTTTTAATAAAATTTTACAAATAAAATAAATAATAAATTTCTTGCTATCAACGGTGACTGAAAAAGGTCACTGCTAGAAAGGGGGGGGGGAGATATATATATATATATATATGAAATGAATCTCATTTAAAATGCATATTCAACTCATGCAAAACATAGTATTTTTATTTATAGAAACATGCACTGACAATATAATATTACAGACAAAATCAAACTCGTAACATCCACTCATTCGTTCGCCAAAAAAAAAAAGTAACATCCATTCATTAAAAAAAATGTCTTTTATGCCATTAGGTGATAAAACCATTAGCCAGAATATAGTAGTATTATATATATACTAGTATAATGTGAAATTGTTTCAAAGTTGATTGGTGGGATTAAATTGGCTGGGTGGTTTCAAACATTGTGGAAGAGAGAGAGAGAGAGAGAGAGAGGATTGAATCTAGAATGAGAAATGAAAAATTGAATTCAAAATTAGAGGCGAAAAATATCAAGTAATTTAAAAAGGGTGAGGAGTGGACTAATGAAGCTAAGTGTAAAAAGAAGGGGAAAAAAAAAGAAACACGAAGACGGCAAGACCTCGCCCAAACTGGCCGGGTCATTGATTTGACTTCGAAAGAATCGAAGTTTTGGTCTTCCCATCACTTCTCTTCAATCCTGAAATCCATGTAATTTGTCGGATCCCATAAAATTTCGTCATTGTAGATACTTGTTGATTCCCCCTCTAATTAAACAATCTTATCTTTTATTGAAATTCAAGGTGATATTAGATGTTAAATATGAATACATCTCTCAATGAAATTTAAATCTTAATTCATTATGTTGTGGGGAATTAGCCATTTTAACTAAACATATCTACTGTTCCTACTCATCAAATGATTTATAAAAATGAAATAAAAGTTGAAAATGACATCCCATCCGCCAGGATTTTGATTTTTTTTTTTAAACGAAGCAAATTAATCAAAGTGAGTGTGCAGAGCATTTATTTGTTTTATTCAGAGCATTAAGCTGACATGCTAATTAATCATCTTTTTCTAAATTTGGGGGGGGGGGAGTGATGGTTGGTGATAACTTCTAAAACAACATGGAAAGACTAACAAGGAACTTGATAACGATGCAGTAATAATTTAGCTTTGAATAATTAACATACATAAGGAATCATTAGACGAATTTAGCTTATGTATTATTAAGGATTAAACATTTTGACGATCCATGACTGTCTATGAATTCAAAATTTTAATTCAGATCCCACCTTACGCGTTTATGGACATCATTATTCAGTTTCCAATTCTCTGTTTTGTTTCATTAATTTGTTTGGTCCTACGCAATAAATCTGTTTCCAAATGGCTCGCAGTTAGTACAATAACGGATATAATATATATTGTACATATTCAGTATTCTGTTAAACTATAATCTATATATCATATAAAAATACCAACAATAAATTTTGTGTTATTTTCATAAGTCGTGTAGATAATTTAATCTGTATCATACGTACGTAATGGTCTAGAAGCTGTTTTACATATGAAGTGAAAAGAAATTCAACCCATTTTGAACGGTTGAGTTGTAAAAGTCATGAAATCCACCATATACAAAATCAATAAGAACTTAAATAAATGTGAGATTGCGGATTTGATTTCAGATGTAACATCAAATCGTTAGTGTTTATCTTTTTTAAAGATAATATAATTAGAGGGAAGAAAACAAATAACAACTTACCATAGATGTTGGAACTCTTATAAAGGAATGATTTTTGACAATGTGGTGAATCAATATTTAAATCCCCGTTGAAAAAGCTACACACATATAGTTATGGATAGTGCCTTGAAGAGATTTTCCTTGAATAAAAGGATAAATTTGCCTACAAAAACAGAAGAGCAAAAAGAGGCCGGATTGGTAAAAGTGGAAGAACTGGCTGCCTTTTATTTAAGGCAAATCTGTACGAACATGTTTTTAACCCATTTGATATTGCGTGGGCAGAAAAAGGGAAACCAGAGAAATTAAAGGACCAGTTAATGCCATTGCGTTTTTACCATTGTCACCAATAAAAGTTACACTCCAAATTAGTTTTGCCTAGAGAACCAGGTACAGCATGCTATAACTATGGAGAGTACTATTATGCTACAGTATGATCTATATCTATCACCACCATAACCATTTATACTATTCTGCGTTAAGAGTTAGCTAAAAGCAAAAAACATGATCGACACAACATAGAAATATTTACCTCGTTCAACAGTAGTTTTTGAAACATTTGGAAAAGCCAAACGCATATTTAACAGTATTTTTTTGCAAAACGAGATAATCCCTTTCACATATTTACCTTGATTTGTGTAAAAATATTTCTTTACCGTATTTCTAAACGGGCACACAGAAGTCTTGTTTTAACAGAAATGGCTTGCTTTAATGAAACCTCAGCTGTTGTTTCACGAATGAACCGTTGGCACGAGCATCTTTCCAGGTTGTCTCTGTTCCTCCCAACGTATGCATACATACATAAATATACCGACATATACTCACTCGATACTATTAACATGAGAGAAAGAGAATGGACTTTTTCTTTAGTTTTACCCTTTAAATTTTTCATGTGAATGTTTTACCAATATTTTTTTTTGTTGAGTTTGTTATTGTGGTGTGTAATGTATATTACATAACGATAAAAATTAAAAAGTTGCATTTTAAGATAAAAGTTTAAAATTTATCTTAATATGTGAAAATATAATAGAACACTTATAAATAATATTAAAAAAGTATATATATACAAATACATAGGTTATGCATGATTGAATATTATGTATTGATCGTAGCAATTTAATTATATAGTTATACCCATCACACTTGCCATCATTCATTCAATCAACAACAACAAGACGTGCCTCTAAAGCAAATTAAATTCTGACCATTCATTGCTTGTTACAGTCAAAGATCTGATTATTTTAAAAAAAAATAAAAACATTTATTTAATGTTTCTGCATGCAATTTCTCTTCTTCTTTTTTTGTGGTCTTAATGAGCGTCAGCTTTTCCATGCATGCATGCCCCCCTCTTGAGACTTGAGGCCCGTAACAATGGCAAGTGCTCATCTTCCGTTGTTGCAGCTATAGCATTCATATTTGAAATCGATTCAGTTAATTAATTAATGGTCATGGATGGCTCGTAGCTGCTCTGGCCTGTGCAGGAGGAAGACACTGGGGAGAGAGAAGAAAGGGGAGGGGGGACAGAATGTTGCTGTTTTGAGGTCCAATTAAGTTGAAAGCTTTTGATTAATTTTGATACAGATATGATTGCCCAATAGAGTTCGAGTTCATTAATGAGGTTTGGTGAAATTTCTGACCCCAAAGATGTGATATATCAAACTCTCTTCTGCAAATCCGAGGTACCATACTTAATGTTCCCATAACCATAATACCCTAAACATAACCACCCTCTCTCTTTTCACTAATATCATTATCACCGTCATCTTCTTCAATTCCTTTTGCCCCCCCCCGCTCGCTCTCAACTATATAATCTCTCATATACTGCCTCTTCTTCTTCATCAACCTGTGACCCCCGTTTGTTTAAATTAAGCCTCCTCCTCTCTGATGAAAAATGAGATTGCCTGAGATCACATTTCTGCTGTGCCTTATCTTCTGGGCTTGCTTTGGGTATAACAGTACAACAATGGCGGCCAGGAAGACTTTGGTTGTTAGCGAGTTGATGAACGAGTTAAAGAAGAAGAATGTTCAGAGCACGAATGAATCATCATACTACTACCACTCGTGCAGCTCCAAGAACAACACTGCTGCTGCTGCTACTACTGGTTTAGAAGACAAAAGAATGGTTCCTTCAGGACCAAATCCACTGCACAACAGGTAGAAGAATACGTGCGATTACTTAATAATTAATTATGTCCGCTCTCAAGTAATTTTGCGCTTTATGTGTCATTTCGTGATTGTGATTTTTGGCTCAAAATGTACAGAAGTTGTTTTTCAGTTCAACTTCATCTCCTTTATAATCAGTTTGTTCTTGTTAGCTTATTAGATACATATCAATTTGTTAATTACTTGTAATCCTACGCAAGTTCTGATTTTGGTTTCCTTTTATTCCAAAGGAATTAGCATTCTCACATTGCCGTATTGCTTTAATTTCGTGAAAGATCGAGTTTAGCTTCATCGCACTTATTGGTTGTGAGATTTGAATACCAAAATACTTTGATTCCCACTATAGGGGATATATTAGAAAGATTCTTTAACCCTTAATGCAAATTACTAGCAGAATTAGTTAATGTTTAAACGTGGCTCTTTGCGTTTCTTTTTCTCTTTTAAAACCTCCTTAATGGATGTAAAATTAAAAAATGTATTAATTTAATATAAATTTAATGAATTAACTGTAATTATTTAATTAACATGAATTAATTGAAAGTGCCTTATAATAGCCTAGTATAAATAAGAGATGGAGTACATTACGGGGGGAAATTAAATTTGCGATGACATTCGTCTATAATAGGAATAAGGAAAACCCTATAGGAGGGAAGTGATTTTGCTATGAACTAAAGATGTCACAAAATTTTTGCAGTAAATTTAATAATAGAATTCCCATTGAAAATTTGGTCATAAATCCTTCAATTCCATTATGGTGTGGGAGAGAATTAGCTTCTTTACCAGGCGAAGAAAAGAAAGATTAAAAGTTATACACATTAACTAAAGTTAGTGGTTAGTTACATTTATTTTGGAAG
Source organism: Vachellia pachyceras (assembly GCA_025593235.1). Lineage (NCBI taxonomy): Eukaryota > Viridiplantae > Streptophyta > Magnoliopsida > Fabales > Fabaceae > Vachellia > Vachellia pachyceras. The sequence continues at coordinate 12,786 of JANTPZ010093714.1, read as the reverse complement.
AATAAATATGACAGCTTTTTTGGGCTGTAATGAATGAGCAACGACAAACAAACAAAAGATCTGACCATTTCAAGTTAAAAAACACGCAAGGGCAACATTTAAAGTTAGCTCTCTGCCTTTCTGCCTCTTCTTCTCAACTCTAAAATAATTCTCATATCTTACAAGTGACTTTAACTGATTTATTATAATTGAATAATTATAGTTAACTCATTAAATTTGTCTTAAATTAGAGAAACTTTTCAATTTTACCCGTATTAAATAAAATTTTGAAGGGAAAAGAAAAATATAAACAGTCATGTATAACCTTTAATTATGGGAGTAAAGTTGACTATTAGTTACTCTCTAAGCAACTTTATTATTGATCAAATCATTTTTTATTAGCGACTTATGTTATAGATAAGTGAAAGTAGCTAGTAGTATTGTAGTGAAAATAAAAGAAAAAAAATTAGAATAAGACGTTAATGGGGTGCCTGGAAGTTGGGAACATGGAATTAATGAAGAAAGAGAGGTGAGCTGAGTGCGCATGGGTGAGAGATTTGCCATTCATCATTAATTTTGACAATTACTGTGGATTTAGGGTGTGTTTGAAAATTCCGTTCGGAGGAAGGAGTTTACATATTCTGAAGTATTTTACGGATTTTAAGATGGTTTTTACAGATTTCGAGATGGTTTTATCTCGATTTACGTATATCATTGGGGAAACGGTGTTCCTAAACAAGCACTTAATCAGCCACTAGACTCATACATAATAAATTGGGATTAGGAAATGATAAGTTTTAATGTAAAAATAGCAATAATAAGTTTATATTGCCCAAATATCTTGAGACTTTTTGGTTATTATATCTCTCCTTTAAGCCCTCTTAGTAATTCTCCCCTCTTCTTCTTTTCATTAATATACAAAATTATAGTGGTGGTAAAAATTTTTTTTGCAAGTTTCTTGTACTAGTCAAATTTTACAGGATTTACAAGTCTTTCTTCTCAACTTTTAATGGGGGGGCTTTCCCCAATTTCCCGAATTAATTAGGAATAGGTGTAGTATATTGAAGAAGCTTACAAGAGCTTAATTATCTCCATCATCAACTATGAAGGTCTGTTCCTTGCATCAACCGAGATAATAAGAACATCCTAAAAGCTCTATCTCACACAAATTTCAAGGACAAAATAAAAACACAGCAAGTTAAAACCGAACCATTCCAAAACATAATTAACTAGCTATGTACTTGACTGAAGCAAAATACATGGGATATATTGTAAAAATTAAAAAGGAGAGGAACGACAAAAGGTTGTTCTGACCACTAAATTCTAAACATATATAGTTGGCTTCTTACTTAGTGTAAAAATGTTTGTATCCAGCCAGTAACAGAGTTCCTTTATACACAATACTTACCTAATTAAGTAAAGGCCAAATCAAAAATAAATGCAAACTTAATTATATATATAGCTCCTTATTTGGAGAAATTATAACCCGGCTGCACATGTGGTGTATCATGTACCCATCGTCTGGACTATATTAAGAGGATCCACCAAATGGACACAAGAAATTTTCTCTTGTTTGACAGAAAATTTTGCTGCAGTACCATCTTAGCCTTGGACACACACACACATACTTTTCAATCCCAAGAATGCTTCTCAATTCTCATAATCACCATCATTATCTTCATCAGCAGAAGCCGGTTTACGCCTCAGATCAAGGAAAAGTTGTCTCATTGGAGTCCTAACCATTTCAATTTTGAAGGTTAACAGTGCCACAATTTCTGACATGGGAGGTCTCAGATTTGCACTGGATTGAATACATAACAATGCCACATGAATTGTTTGCATCACATCCTTCTCCACGAACCGTTTGCTGGCAGTTTTGGGTCTACCAGATCTGCCAGCATCAATTTCTCGTAGCGCTTCCATACTGCAGTAATGAAGATTTGCGTTTATAATAAAAGCTCAGACTAATTACTAGCCATTGAATGAATAGATAATCAAGTATGGTATATTGAAACTAATAGAGTTTACGTATTCAGGAAGGTACTGCATTTCTGATGATTTCAAGCAACAGAACTCCAAAACTGTACATGTCTACCTTTTCTGGTAGTTCTCCTCTCATAGCATATTCAGTAGCTGTATAACCTCTTAACCAAACGAGACAATGCAACAACATTACACACACACATGTATTATAGATACATGTTCAGAGTGAACCACATTATACAATACATTATCAGATTGTTTGAGCAAGGACTTGCAATGTTCCAGCAATTTGAGTACTGAGGCAATCTTGGTCTTCAGGGAAGAACCTAGCAAGTCCAAGATCTCCAATCTTCGAGTGAAACTTGTGATCGAGAAGAATATTGCTTGCTTTGATATCTCTGTGAACAATTCTCCTGTGTGAATCCTCGTGCGACTCCAAGAATGATTTGGAACCTAGTGCTCTAATCCAGAAACTGATTGCTGTTTCCTGCATAACAAGCAAATTGAAAAGCACAAAATTGATTGGTTAAGCCAATCCTTAAGCTCTGTAAAATAACTACGAGAATGGTTTATTATCAAGAACATTTCTGCTTGGACTTTCATTGATACCATTGATTATGAGGTCCAAACTTCTGTTCTGCATGTATTCATACACAAGGATCCTTTGAGACCCATCTGTGCAGCATCCTAGAAGACGAACAAGATTCTTCTGCTGGATGCTTGTAATGAGTCTCACCTCTGTCAGAAATTGTTTCTCTCCTTGTTGTGCTTTGTTCAGATTCAATGTCTTCACTGCAACTAGCCTCCCATCCCAACTTCCCCTGTCAAAACATAAACATGCATTTTTTTTAATACATGCATAACTATGAGCAAGCCTCAAATTACAGAAACGGTTTCTAATGAACCACCCCATCAAGTGTTCCCTTAACTGTTTAACCAATATGATCATTTAATAATCAAGCATGTCACATTGATGTGATAGCAGCAGCAACAATGGGAAGCCAAATATTATTAAGTGTGGTTGGTTACATGAATTGTGCAGTGCCATTGTACTCTATCAACAATTGAGTCTTTGGGAAAAAATTGTGGATAAAGAGTTCCCGCTTAAATTATATCGATGCAACAAGCCAGAAAATTCCATTAGGTTTCCAAGAAGGTTATCAGGATGGAAATCCAGTGTTGCCTTCTTCAGGGTCTGATAGTCAAAATTGCTCATTTCTTGAACATTGCCACTAAAAAGTCCACTGATCCTTTGGACATAAATGTAAAGAAATCACAACAACATTTGAGGTCATGTTAAAAAAGGTTCATTGTTTTCAGAAGTGCAAGGTAGCATGATGCTTTCCTTCAAGTTACCTTGCTGCTTCTTCGAAGAAGGAGCTATTATCTCCATTATCTCTGTCAAGCGCAAACAACAGTAACATGATTAGTGAAACTATCCTTCCTTAAAACAAGTGAGCTCATAAAGATTTTAGAATCTAGACTTCTAATGGGGAACCTAAGGCTTTGTAAAGCTCTTCTTTCAAGATAACCTTCCAATGTGAGACTTATGACAATTTTCATATAAATAATACCGATTGGAGGTTTTGCTCTAGTCTGCGATGCTGGCTTGATACGCTTCCGATAGAGAAACACAAGGATCAACAATAAGATGAGTAGTACTATGACTACCACAAAAAACTTAGCTCCACCAAAGCCACTAAGCTGGGCCATGGGGACTTGAATAACTTGAGAATGTGAAGGAGGTTCTGTTAGAGTATTTTTAAAAAATGAAAAATGTAATTTTTCATAGGAAGAGATGTGATTTTATACAAGGTTGTGTCCTTATAAATTAATTAATTTATAAATTAATTAGTTTATTTGAAAGGGTGTGTAGGGGGTTGCAATACTAAAGTCATGTATCCCTACATACCATAAAGGCGCAACTCTTCATGGAAAAGTCATTATAGTTGTGACTTTTTGAAGTGGTATGGCTGTGACTTTTAATTGAAGGGACATTGTTTCCAAAAGGCACCACTTCAAGACATCTCTCCATCCTCTATAAATACCCTCCTCATCCCCCCAATTGGATACACAATTTTACACACAATTTTCCTCACAACAATATCAAACTCATTATCTTTCTTTTTGAGTGCACACCTAGAAAAAGGCAAATTATCACTTTGTAAAAGCCTTTGTTGTCTTGGCTTGAGTATAGGGAGTGCAATTCATACTCAAGAGTCTCTATTGCATCCTGCAGGAAATTCACCAATTAACCAAACTTGCACTCTATGATATAGAAATAGGTAGGGGTGAATTAAGCCTAAAGGAAAGTGTTGTCCACGCTTTGGAGACATTGTGCACAACTTTCCTTTTCATCTTCTTCATCTCTTTTTCTTGTACTCTTCAAAGAACCATTCCCACCAATATCGCCAACAATCTTTAGGCTTAATTTCATGAGTCAAAATGGCTTCCTTGAAGGAATTGACTATGAATTTTGTAAAGTTAGAAAAGTTTGAAGGAGGCAACTTCTTAAGATGGCAAAGGAAGATGAAACTATTGCTTAAGGAGGCAACTTCTTCTCACACCACTAAACGTTGCTTATGTCCTCACCACTTCTAAGCTGCAAGAATGAGAAAGTGAAACTATTGCTGAGATCAGAGAAAGACAGAAATGGGAGAATGATGATTTCATATGCACTGGACATATCCTCAATGGGTTTGCGATGCTCTGTTTGATGTTTATCAAGATTCAATATCTGCAAAAGATCTCTGGGACAAACTAGAGGTAAGGTACATGCAGGAAGACGCAACATGTAAGAAGTTTCTTATTTCTCGTTTCAATAATTATAAAAATGATTGATGGAAGATCTGTTATGGAACAATTGCATGAGGTAGCACATATTTTGAATAATTTTAAACAACACGAAATGAATATGGATGAGTCTATTGATGTCTCCTCAATCATAGACAAACTTCCTCCTTCTTGGAAAGACTTCAAAAAGAGTCTTAAACACAAGAAAGAAGATATTACTCTTGAACAGTTGGGAAACTATCTTCGCTTAGAAGAAGAGTATAGAAAGCAAGATGAGATAAAAGATGCAACTTCTCGTGAGAAAGTCCACATAGTGGAGGAAGGATAGTCCCACAAGACCTCAAAGAAAAGAGGGAAGGAGAATGACAAATCTCAAACGTCGTATTGTCATAAAAGTAAGAAAAATAAAGGTACTTGTTTCTTTTGTGGAAAGATTGGACATTACAAAAAAGAATGTCATTTATTCAAGAAAAATAAAGAGAAAGAAAATGGTAAATCCACAAAAGTTGACAATCTCGTGGCTATGATTTCTGAAATCCACTTGGTTGATAACAATGAATCATGGTGGGTCGACTCTGGTGCTACTCGCCATGTGTGCAATAACAAGGCCTTATTCAAGACATTGAAAGAAGAAGGAGATGTAATTTACATGGGAAATTCTTCAAGTGTTCAAGTAAAGGGTAAGGGGACTGTGGAAATTGAATTTACTTCTAGGAAAACCTTCACTTAAGATATGTATATTATGTTCCAGAAGTTAGAAAGAATTTAATTTCCGTGCCAATACTTAATAAGTTTGGGTTTAAGTCTGTATTTGAGGGAGACAAGTTTGTTCTCACTAAGGGTGGAATATTTTTAGGCAAAGGATATTTCTGTGATAACATGTTTAAGTGTAATATTGCTAAAGTTAATAATAATATTTATAGTTATGCTTATATTGTTGACTTTTATGATATTTGGCATTATCGTTTGGGTCATGTTAATTTTGGAAAGTTAAATGATATGATGAGTCTTGAATTGATTCCAAAATTTGTTACTAATGATAAGTTTTGCACTACATGTATAAAAACAAAAGTAACAAGACATCCTTTCTTTAAAGTAGACAGAAATTCAAAAATATTAGAGTTAATTCATTCTGATATTTGTGATTTGCATGGATGGCCTACATTAGGCGGTAAAAAGTATTTTATAACCTTTATTGATGATTGCACTAGATATTGTTATATCTATTTAATGAGTTCAAAGGATGAAGTTTTAGAAAAATTTAAGATTTTTAAATCTGAAGTGGAAATTCAATGTGAATCATTTATTAAATCTTTAAGGACAGATAGAGGGGGTGAATATTATGATCTAAACTATTTTGAATCCGTTGGTATAATACATCAAGTAACTACCTTTTATTCCCCACAACAAAATAGTATAGCTGAAAGGAAAAATAGGATTCTTGTAAAAATGGTAAGTGCCATGTTATCTTACTCTGGATTATCTAATGGGTATTGGGGTGAAGCATTACTCACATCATGTCATATATTAAATAGAGTTCCTACTAAAAGAAATAGGATAATCCCATATGAATTATGGAAGAAAAGAAAACCCAATCTCAGTTATTTGAGAGTTTGGGGATGTAGAGCAATAGTTAAAATTCTAGAACCCAAATGGAAAAAATTGGGTGAAAGAGGAATTGAGTGTATCTTCTTGGGATATGCTGAAAATAGTAAAGCCTATCAATTTTTGGTAATTGAACCAAATGATTCATATCCTGTCAATAAAATAATTGATTCAAGGGATGCAATTTTTCAAGAAGAGGTGTTTAATACAATTTTGAAACCCAATGATACTTCTCTTTCAAGTGGGAAAGAAAATCTAGAGGAAAATGTTTCTAGTGAAAACACATTAGAAGAAATAGATCCTAGAAGAAGTAAAAGAGTTAGAAAAGCAAAAACTTATAGTTCAGATTTCTTCATGTTTCTTGTTGAAGGAACTAGAGATGAAGTAGAAAATTATTTACCTATTTGTTTTAATTTGGAAAATTATCTCATACCATTTGAAGAGGCTATGAAATCTCGAGATGCAATCTTTTGGAAAGAGGTTATACAAGATGAAATGGCTTCAATAATGGGAAATAACACTTGGAAACTAGTTGATCTTCCTCCTAGTTCTAAATCTATTAGTTGTAAATGGATTTTCAAAAAGAAATTAAAAGTAGATGGATCTATTGATAAATTTAAGGCTAGGTTAGTTGCTAAGGGGTTTACACAAAAAGAAGGAATAGATTATTTTGATACATATGCATCCGTTGCAAGAATTTCCACCATTGGAATGCTCACAGCACTTGCTTCAATATATACTCTAGTAATCCATCAAATAGATGTTAAAACAGCTTTTCTTAATGGAGAACTGGAAGAAGAGGTGTATATGACACAAACAGAAGGGTTTGTGGTTCTTGGTCAAGAAAATAAAGTGTGTAAATTAATTAAGTCTCTTTATGGACTTAAGCAAGCCCCTAAACAATGGTACAAAAAATTTGATGAAGTGGTTTTAGCAAATGGATATAAAATCAATGAATCTGACAAATGTGTATATAGTAAATTTCATAATGGGAAAGTGTTAAATTTGTTTATATATGGATGACATGTTAATTTTTGGTATTGATATGGATGAAGTAAATAAAACAAAGACATTATTGTCTAAAAACTTTGACATGAAAGAATAGGAGTAGCAGATGTCATACTAGGTATCAAAATTATTAGAGATAACAATTGTCTTGGTCTTTCTCAATCTCATCACATTGAAAAGATATTAAAGAAATTTAATTATTTTGATTGTTGTCATGTTTCTACGCCCTTTGATTCCAGTGTGATGTTAGTACCAAATAAAGGTTGTCCAGTGAGACAACATGAATATTCAAAGGTAATTGGATGCTTGATGTATGCTATGACATGTACAAGACTAGACATAGCATATGCTGAGGGAAGATTAAGCAAATACACAAGCAATCTAAGTGAGATCCATTGGCAAGCTGTGGAAAGAGTACTGAAGTACTTAAAAGGAACAATTAATTATAATTTGACCTATAGTGGTAATCCTTCAATCTTGCAAGGATATACAGATGCCTGTTGGATAACTTACTCAGAGGTGTTAGTGTAGGATTTGACCAAGAGGGGGTGAATTGGTCTCGTTTAAAAATTAAAACGTAAATCACAAAAATTAAAATGAAGTCACTGAGAGTGTAGAGGAATAATGGACACAACGATTTATTATGGTTCAGTCCTCTCTGACCTACGTCTAGTCCTCAAAGCTCCTATAAGATTTGCAATCCACTAAAAGCAATCAATAAGGCTTCACAAACCTTTACAATCAAGGAGTCACACTCCCCCTCGCTATTAGCAAGATAACAGAGACCTTCACTCTCTGTTTTTCAACAAACTCACAGCCCAATAAACTCAAAGCCCCGACCTTGAGTTTCTCTAAAAATACAAGAAAGAATCACAAGTTTAAACTCTCAAAAGAGTATATATGCTAATCACTGAAGCTCACTGAGTGTTTTTGAATGTTACAGAAGATAGAAGATAGAAAGCGTATGAATAATAGCAATGTTGATCGTCGTCTCTTTCCGTCTTCAATGCTTCTCTATTTATAGTTAAGGTATTTCAGTTTGTCCGTTAGAGAAGGCCAAATGTCCATTACTCAGATTGAGTAGTTGTTGTGTCTGGTTGGTGCGAGCATTGGATGCTGTAATAAATGCATTTGTTTGACGTTGGCGGAGTCTAAGAAGCTTCTGATTACTTCTCGTTTATCGGAGAACTTCAGCATACGAGCCTTTTCCTGTTTCATAGGTTAGTAACCATGTATTTATTGTGGCAAGTAAGTTTTCAAAAAATTTAACAAGAATAATGAAGGATTTGGTAAAAGTGAGGCTCAGTGTCAGAAGCTGTTGTCAGATAAAGTTAGTACTTGAGTTGAAGGAAATCATGACTCGAGTTCTATCTTATGGGGTTACAGCAAATGTTATGTGTTAAAACTTCAAGTTTTCAAAGTGCCTGACTCGAGTTAAGAAAACTTTAATTTGGAAACTCGAGTTTATAATGAAAGTTTCATAATATAGTTTAAAAACTTTTATTGGAAAAACTCGAGTTTAGAATGCAAGTTATGAAATCATGTTGTGAAACTTGAGTTTTGAAAAGAGAGTAACTCGAGTTGTTGAAACTCTAATGCTATAACTCGAGTTTATGTTGGAAGATTTTGTAAACCAATTCTGGAACTCTAGTTATATGCTTCTGGAACTCGAGTTTTAATGAAACAAAATCTTCCTCAGTAGATCAAGGACACAAAACTCGAGTTCTACATACCTGGAACTCGAGTTGTCACAACTTGAAGTTGGAAACTCGAGTTGTCCTTGAAAGTTTTGGGAAACTCGAGTTCTTCAAGACTGCAACTTGAGTTCTAGCTCATAAGGTTTCTAGAAAACAGATTTTTAGGCATGCAACTCGAGTTATAAAGGGTGTAACTCGAGTCATCACAACTTGAAGCTGGAAACTCGAGTTGTCCTTGCAAGTTTTGGGAAACTCGAGTTCTTCAAGACTGCAACTCAAGTTCTACCACATGCAATTCCTTAGCCAAAACATTTTAGGCACGAAACTTGAGTTTTAAGAACATCAAACTCGAGTCTTTGAACTATAAAACTCATTTTCAAAATTTCAAAAACTATTTCCAAATCCTGCCATGTAATCTTTGAATTAAAACTTTGTTATCATCAAAACAAGGTATCAACAAGAGGATCATGCTTCCACAAGTGGATGGGTCTACATATTTGGTGGGGCTGTTGTTTCTTGGGGATTAAAGAAACAGAAATGTATTGCAGACTCTGCCACAGACTCTGAATTTATAGCATTGGCTGCAAGTAGTAAAGAAGCAGAATGGCTGAGAAATTTGTTACTTAAAATTCCTATATGGTCTAAGTCGATGGCACCAATATCTATCCATTGTGATAGTCAATCTGCTCTTGCAAGAACTTATAGTCAAGTTTATAATGGAAAGTCGCGACATATTGGCCTTAGACATAGTTATATAAAGGATTCGATTTTAAATGGAGTAATTTCTATCAGCTATATAAAATCTGAATTAAATCTTGCAGATCCTTTGACGAAAGGTCTGACAAGGGATATAGTGTTAAAAACATCAAAGAGGATGTGTTTAAAGCCCTATAAACCTTGATCATCAATAGTGGAAACCCAACTCCCACTTGACCATCATATCAAGTCTTGAGTTCAATGGTGAAAGTATGCTATCAGAATTATTGCAAGTACTTAACAATTACTATACATCCCAAGGTTGAAAAGGACTTGGTAACCATGGGATTAAAAGGGAAAAGATTGAGCATTAGTTTAGCTCTTAATAGACCTATAAGCATATATTTGCTGGAGCATTTAACATGGTGGTGCTCTTGACGGAGTCTACCTATAAGAGAGTGAAGTGAGGCCACTTCTAAGAGTCTAAAGACTTGACTCTGAAAGCTCTCATGAAAAGGATATGGACACAAGGCCATGAATGTGTCATTTAAAGTGGCATACAGTGGCCCCAGATCTCATGCCTAATTCACGCACACCTGTTCACATGGGATAATTGGTTCAAAGCTTAGTCTACCACATTATTTCGAATGGGTGAAACCGTGTCTTACTTAGCTAAAGGTTCAAATCCTCGAGATACATTTACTAACAACATGAGATTTTCGAAGTGATAAAAGTTTTGATCATTTTTAAAAAATGGTGGGGGATTGTTGGAGTATTTTTAAAAAATGAAAAGATGTAATTTTTCATAGGAAGAGATGTGATTTTATAAAAGGTTGTGTCCTTTTAAATTAATTAATTAGTTTATTTGAAAGGGTGTATAGGGGGTTGCAATACTAAAGTCATGTATCCCTACATACTATAAAGGTGCAACTCTTCATGAAAAAGTCATTATGGTTGTAACTTTTTGAAGTGGTATTGCTGTGACTTTTAATTGAAGGGATATTGTTTCCAAAAGGTACCACTTCAAGACATCTCTCCATCCTCTAGAAATACCCTTCTCATCCCCCAATTGGACACACAATTTTTCTCACAACAATATCAAAGTCATTGTCTTTCTCTTTGGGTGCACACCTAGAAAAAGGCAAATTATCACTTTGTAAAAGCCTTTGTTGTTTTGGCTTGAGTGTAGGGAGTGCAATTCATACTCAAGTGTCTCTATTGTATTCTGCAGGAAATTCACCTGTTAATCAAACGTGCACCCTATGATATAGGAATAGGTGGGATGAATTAAGCCAAAAGAAAAGTGTTGATCACGCTTTGGAGACATTGTGCACAACTTTCCTTTTCATCTTCTTCATCTCTTTTTCTTGTACTCTTTAAAGAACCATTCCCATCAATACTGCCAACAGATTCCACTGCAGCCACAAAACTCACCATCAATATCCTCAGGTTTATGAGTCATTCTTAAGGTGGCAAAAGTGATGCAGGCTAAGGCTACCCTGAATTCTCCTTTCGGTCGAAAAATGAAAGATCACCCTATCTAACAGACTACCTTTGACCAACAAAATATCTAGATAATAATGGACAGGATAAAAGAAACTGCATTTGGAAGCGGAGAGATTAAAATGAATGAAACAAATGAGCAGAAAAGTGAACCGTCGAGTGTTGGGCGAGGTAGTGTGAGGAAGGAGGGCAAGCTTGGTGATTGAGACATGGCCATAACTTAAGTTGAGAATATTAAGAATGGAAACAACAGAGTGTATACAATGATGTTAATTAATTAGGTGCCGCCATTGTTGTTATTGTTGAAAAATCGAGATTGCCAGAGATGCTGCGGGATGCTTCACAAGGTGGGAGTTGTATTCTGAGCCTGCCTTGTAGAAATGATCAAACAATGAGATATTCGGATCATGCAATTAAAACATCATGACAAAGACAAACTTCCAAACAATCCAATTTCTCTTTGCCTTCTTTGGTTCCTTCCAATGCAACTTCTATTAGAATGTTATTGTATGAAAGGCATCTTATTCCTATTTTGGAAAAATTGATTAAATACACCTGCTTGAAAATTTTATTGTTCATATGAACCTAAATTTGACTATGACAATCCAGATATTGACAACTATTAAATGTGGGTATCACTTTCAATAAAGATTCAAATATTGATTTATCTCATTATAAGAAACTAATTAATTCTGCTATGTCTAACTTTAAATAAATATAACAAGCCAGTCATACAAGAAAAATAAAATGCAAATGAGCTAAAAAGGCAGTATGAAAGCCCATATTTTTAGGCCTCACTAGTATGGAGGCCCACAATAAATCGGACAGACTTTGCCCTTTCAACATGTCTTTTCAGCACCAACCGATTGATCCAAATGGTAAATGGCTTGATTCCCTTTAAGTAGGGATCTTGAATTTGAACCCTAGAGTTTGTAAAAATCCCCATTGGATTTGAATGTAATTGGGGCAAAGCTCCAATGAACAAGGTGAGTGACAAAAAAAACATGGTTTTTCGGCAAATAAGAATGACTTAACAAAAATCATGGGTTGAATCTAATGAAAAATGTTAATCCTCGTAACATAACAAACTCCCTGTGCAGGATGGTTTTGAGTTTTAAGTTTCAAAATTTTTAAAAACAGAAACTAGTTTGTGTTTTTAGTTTTTCGTTTTAGGTTTTTTTATTTTCAATTTGGAAAATGTATTGTGAATTAGAAATAGGTAAAGTAGGTCAAATCAATTATGCTACCATCAAATGATGAAAAAATAATAAAAACAACAAATAAAATAGTTATAAAAAATAAAAATTGGGGGTACCAATGGCAGAGGAGGAGTAGGGTTCGGATAAAGTGGAATCAAAGTCGGAGGGGCGGAGCTGGAGCCTAAGCAAAGTTGGAAGTGGGAGAGGCAAAATTGGGGGGCGGGGAAGGTGATGACGGTTGAGTGAGAGATGATGAAGAGGGAAGGAGAAATGTCGTTGGGAAGGGTAATAAATTTTTCAAAACTAAAACTAAAATCTGAAAA
>JANTPZ010093713.1:0-30113 GCA_025593235.1 Vachellia pachyceras | reverse complement strand
AGGAAGCTAATCAGAGTAAAGTGACAGGTAGCAGTGGGTATGATGCCTCTTGTTCGCATGTCACCGAACAACTTCATTGCTTCATTAAACTTCCCTTCTTTACAGAACCCATGAATCAAATGGCAGTAAGTAGCTGTACTTGGCTTCACACCCCTGGACATCATCCCATCGAGAAACGCCTCTGCTTCAGATGACTTCTTCATTTTGCATAAGCTCTGAATCCTAGTGTTGTAAGTGGTAAGACCCGGTTTAATGCCATACTGTACCATCAGTTTCAACACCTTCCCTACGTCTTCCAACCTCTCTTCAATGTAAAATCCAGCAAGCAAATTCCCAAAAGCGGCCTCATCTGGCTTTACTCCTTTTTTATCCATCTCAGTTAATATCGAACATGCAGAACTAGACTTGCCCGCGATGCAAAACGCCTTGATTCCCACATTGTACATGTCAAGGTTGGGTTCTATTCCATATGTTTTTGTGAACTCGATGAAAATTCGACATAACTCATCGTAATTCTTAGCAATTTGACAAGCAACTAGCAAAGCATACAATGATTTAACGGAACGAGCAATACTGTTGACAAATCAAGAAGAATAGATTGAGAAATTCAATGTATTATTACAAACCCATGTAGATAAAACAATTATCTATCATCTTTTGAGGGTGATGAACTAACCCTATTTTGGGGACTCTTGAAATAGGAAATCCTTGTTATCCTCCCCTTCTCTACATATTGGTGGGGATTCTTCATCCTCTTACTCTTTGGTATGATCATACAATCACTTTCTAAACATTACACTATGACCTTTTATATAGACTTTTGGATCATTAACTATCTAAGTGATTAACACTAATCACTTTAACTAACTCATACTTTCAACACCCCCGCTCAAGTTGACACCCCTTAATTCTAGGTGCTTGATCTAACTATATTTTTACACACTATTTTATAGATAATTGAGGGAGTTTGTCACATTTTATGGATTAAAATTATATGAATAAGCACGAATTTTGAATAAAGGGATTTAAATTGAATTAAGCCCATTCAGGGGTAAAAATGGTTTTGAACTGATAATTTATTTATTAATTTGTTCCCTTGAATTTTTGATATTATTTTGTGCTTAATTCTTGTATCAGGTTATTTCCAAGAATTGACAATTGAGCTTAATTCAAATTAAAGATTTTGGATAAAATCTTGGATTTATCCATTATCTATGGTAAATCTTGGAAATACGGGGCGAATCTATCTTCAGAAGGAGAAAAAGATAAGCAACCACGCCTATAAATTCACATGACACGAATTCTCTCTGAGCAACTTCCCTTCGGCACAAGCACGAATTCTCCGTCCCTGACCATTCTCATTCACGCCGTGAGGGGACCACACCAAACCACCAATTCACTCTGAGCTTTCTCACTCCACACAGTTACAAACCCACAGCAACACAGCAGCCACCCTCTGCCCTCTCCCACTACCTCGGCAGAACCTCACCACGGATGCACCATCAGAACGACAGCCACCTGGAGAGTTCTCTCCTTCGACCACGTCGCTACCTCCATCCATAGTGCTGCAAAACCATTCCTCTGCTCACTCCCTTCATCACGCTGCCGGCTACTTCTTCTTCCATTGGTCCCTTCATCCATTCCTTGCGGGAACGCACACGAACGCAGGGGAGAAATCACGGTACACACGCTGGGAACGGACTGGAAGCAGCGACTTCTCCATTCCTCTGCTCTCTCACCCACACGCCGCCACAGTCACTGGAGAACACGAGACCGAGAGGCGAAGCTAAAGACCACACGTAGACGCCGACGAATTCTGGGCTTCCTCCCTGGACCTCACGACCAGCATTCCATCAACGCCACGAGACGCGTAGGAAGACCACCACCTCCTGGGAGAGTTCTCTCCTCAGCCGCCGACGTCCTCGCATCAGACTTCCATTCCTTCGGCCACTCGACACCACCGAAGCCCTCATCTCTTCTCCAAACCACGCCTCATCCTCCATCCCTCAGCACTACGCAGCAACCTCCACGCCCTCTGTTCTCAGCAACGCCACCGACGAAGGATTCCCTGAGCACGAGCGTTGACAGAGAAACTCTGAACCAGAAGACGCTATGACCTCCATCTCCCTCCTCTCTCACGAACCAGCGCCCATTCTCTGCACTCGACCACCCACGCACCACAACCATCGACGCACGACGCCTGGGGCAGACTGAGCCACGAGAGAACCAGAGACGCCATCAACCATATTCTCCACGCCACATATCCTCCATTCATTTTCTTCCAGTCCGCCACATACACTGTTCCTGGGCCCACATTATTTCCCTCTTCTGATTGCTATCGTGGCCGTGTACATGCAGATTGTTGGAGCTAACTGTCAAGTGATGAGTGGCTAATTCCTCTTTGCCTCATGGTGATAGAGATTTTGACCAGAGCTCACTGATTTATACAGGGGAGTTTTTCTATCTTTCCATTAGTCTAAAATTATGTATTTGGATTTCCTAGTTTTAGGAATGATTGTATATGATTTTGGAACTGAGATGGATGTTTGTTTATCTCTGTTTGGATTGATTTTCATAATTAATTTTGGATTATGCATTATGAAACAAATATTTGTTGATTTCTTAAGAGCATTAATTTAATTATGTTAATTAGCGTGTTATTGTCTAGTTAATATGATTATTCGATGCTTTGGAATGGCTGTTTAGCATTTCATATTAGAAGACTCATATTGCATTATTCTGATATTAATTGTGCATTAAACGGTTTTTAATAATACCTCAATAGGTGATAGTTAGCTATGTTCGTAGGAGCTATTATCGATTGAGAATATTGGACTCAAGTGTTATCTTGAGGTTTTACTAAAAGGTTTAATGAACTCATAACTCCCACAATTATTTTTTTAGCGAGGAAGGCCACTTCTCTATCACCAAGAGCATTCATTATTTCTGAAAACCAAAAAGCATTCATTAGTTTAAAGTTATTGCATTCACTTAGTTTAGAAAATCATATCATAAAAACCCTTTTCTTCTAATCATATTTTTAGCACTTGGTTTAACTTAGGGAATTGAAACAAAGGCTCCTTGATAAGAGAACGATCCTAGGGTTAGTGCACTATATTGCATTAGTTTTAGGTAATTTTTGATTAGATCTTGAGACGACTAGAGATCGCGAGAATCAGTGCTCAACTTGCCAATACAAAAAATATAAGAGAGTGGATTGAGTTAAACTATACAATTTGATTCATACAACAATACAAACATTTCTCCTTAATTTTCTCAATAATGAACACTTTCCTCCATATGCAAATCAGTCTCAGTTTGTTTGTAAAGTGGATCTATGCTCTCAGCTCCCAATAAAATTTCCTTGATAACTTCATTGCATTCATTTGCACATAACTTATCGGTCTCTTCTGCAATTGGCCTAGTAGCTTCCAGTTTACCATCACCATCATCTTACATCACCTCATGCTTGTTTTTTTTTTCAGCGTGAGCAATTGAATCAATATACCTCTAAAATACATACACTCCTTTGGCCACCAAATTTGAACCTTGGAGCCAACAATATCTTCACCTTGTTATTTTCGCCAACTTGTTGGGTTTGGTTAATTAATCTCTCTCAGTAAGTTGGAGGGATCTATCTTGGATCAATGACCCAAAATTGATTAGCCAATACATTCACTACCTTTCGCTCCTCTCTGGGGCTGTCTTGGATTACTTCTGGCATGGAGCAATTTGCTGGGAGAGGCACTAGGAAGCTTGAAGGCTTTAATGGTGTTCAAAGACAACATCCAAATCAACAAGAGACAGTGTTGTCTGTTGCTGGATGAATTCACGTTAAGCAGTGCTTGGAAATAAAAGACTGGTTGAGCGTAGCCCTTACGTTGTACTAGAACAAAGATTGTATTGAGCTTCACATCCATAACTTGCTTTCCTACATCCCCATTATTGTTGAAGCGATTGAGTATAGACATTAATCTTTTCCAATGGAAATTTGGGAACAAGTATCTTATTTCTCAGGATTTCTGCAACCGTTACGAAACTGTTTGGAAGGAAGATAGGTGGTTTACAATCAACAAAATCCTCAATCTTTGAATCTCCTTCTATCATCGTTGCAGATAAACAAAGATAAGGATGGTGACGATGAAAGAACAATGACCGGCAACATTGTTCAAGAATGATCAAACTCAAACTTGAAATCGTTGGTCTCCTCCTTGCCGTTGATCTTGGACAAGACTTGGGGATTCATACATTCAACAAGTGGCGCAAGTAATGATGATGAGCCGATCTTGAACTTCGAATCAGAGAAACCAAGTAAATAGAAAATCTTGAGAGGAGGCCAAGATCGACAGCGGCAAATGGTAGACGAGATAGAGTCGTGTTCACACGCTGTTTCAATCAGGTCCAAAGAGATTGAAAGGCAAGAACTATGCGCATCACACCTAACGCCTTGTCATCCGTTATGGGATCTTCGGTTGCGGGTGTGTAGCCCTTCTTGCTTTCTTGGTCACTGTTGGAGATGCCAAGATCTTGATTTTGAAGGCTATCTACTACAATGTCACCCTATAACATGAATCTCCAAGATCGTGATAGAAATGCGATCGTCCCATGGCGACAGCGATGAGAATGGTGCTCCACCACTAGGTTTTGGCTTCAACGGTAGCGGCTGTAATGAGACGGCAGCGGAACAAAAAGGCTAGGGCTCTGCGTCAACTTTCAAGAACTTTAGGACAGAGACGCACAGCAATGTTGTGGTGACTCCGGTGGAAACAAAGCAAGAACAGAACGCAAAGCTTTGGCTCCTGTGCTTCATAACTCCAGCAATGCTGAGCCCAAGAAAACAGCATGGTCTGAAACCATGTTGACAAATAAAAAAGAATAGATTGAGAAATTTAATGTATTATTATAAATTCACGTGGGTACAACAATTATCTACCTCTTTTGAGGATGATTAACTAGCCCCATTTTGGAGACTCTTGAAGTAGGAGATCCTTGATATCCTCTCATTCTCTGCACATTGGTAGGGACTCTTCATCCTCTCACTTTTTGGTGATGATTATACAGTCACACTTTAAACATTGCACTATGACCCTTTATATAAAATTTTGGTTCATTAACTAATTATGTGATTAACACTAATCATCTCAACTAACTCACGCTACCAACAAATACCAAACTCAGCAAGTTGCTTGAAAGTGAGAATGGCATCTTCAAGCATGTTAACTTGACCAAACCAAATGATAACGTGGCAGGCGAAACCCTCGTTCTTACTAAAGTCCGACCGTGTCTTCAATTCCTCAACGAATACCCTCGTAGTTTTTGGATGCGGCGAGCTTGGAAATGGCGATGGATAAGCAAATGCGATCAATGTAAGCCTCAGGATTGAGCGTAGCTGAGCGATAAATCTCGAGGATCCGCATTGGATTTTTCTCGGCCTTGAGACGAGCGAGAACCGGCCGGGATTCCGCCCTCGAGAAAGGAGAAAAGGGACCTGGCCATTTGATATGAGTGTCAGCCTCAGATGAATTTGAAGATGATGCGATTGTGCAGTAATAGCGATATCGACACACTTGGCGAAGTCGAGAAACCAAAAACATTGTCGCCGCAGGGAAGAGGAATCTAGGGTTCTCAGCGAAGATGGAGATAGGTGCTAGTATGAGGGCACTAAAGTGATCCACCGGTGAGCCTCTCGAGCGGGAACGGCATATCAGTTTGACTTCATGTGATTGAACGCTGCGTTTTGATGTGGAAAGTCGAAAAAGAAGAGGATCCTTTGGGACTTGAACCCGACGTGAATCGAACACGCAACCTTCTGATCTGGAGTCAGACGCGCTACCATTGCGCCACGGATCCACTAGTTGTTTAAGCTGGAGAAATTATAATACTACATTACCAAAAAAATAGAGACAATGGACTTGTTTAAAAAGTTTAGAAAACGATCACAAACTCCAAGATAAATATATGAAAGGAATTTTGTCTCAGTAAACACATGAATGGATTTTGGAAAGGCAAACTGCCTCCCAAACAAGCCCAATATTATACTAACAAAATGTTCACTGTTAACGGAACGTTAACTGTTTTAAACTATGTTGTAGTAAAAACTATATATTAAAATTATGGATAAATCGTATGTTCAAATATGAATTAACTTCCAAGTTGAATTATACGGACTTTGGCTATGATGAGTTTTCCCTAGTGAACCAACATATTTCTCTATTCACCCAACTGTAATAAGCTTTCAGAGCTATCGTGCGAGGACTCTAATTTAACAACTATACTGCTGAACTCATTGATTGCATTTTCCTTTAACATTGCCACAGTCATCACCCTAAATTCTGTTACCCCTTGTCCTTCCAGTTATATCTATGATCTTCCTCCTTCCAGTTCTCCATCACTGCTTGATCTGTTTGTGTCTATCGCATCTTTTACCTCCATCTTCTTCGGATGGATTGATAACGCTTGCAGACAAGTATGACGAGGAAAGGAGGAGGAGAGATCACCGATAGAGTTTGCAAGCAAGAACCGATTCGACAATACAAGAACCGGTTCAAGAAGTTCAACGATGGAGATTGCAGGCAAGAAACAGTTAGAAACAACCAAAGAAGGAGGAGAGAAGGTTGTTAGGGCAGAAGCATGAACGATCATCAGAGTGGATGACGACGACGACGACGACAAATAATTTATTTTCTTTTCAGATTTTCATCACATGCTTAATCACATTCATTTTGAAGTGCAGCTTTTATTAATTACCTCATATAAAGCGATCAGGATGTTTTGGGATTATCTAAACGTGACAACCAGTAAGGCTTGGAAGAAATTAAGAGTGGAGAACATTATTAATTAGCAGCATGCATGCATGCCAAACATGCGATGGCAAGGATTCCATTCACATTCCCATTTCTTTCTTCTTGATTCCAGGATACCAAACACAGCCTAACGTGCCCTATTCACGAAACGAGATGGATTGTGAATGTGGTTGTTCTGTAATAAATCAAAGAGAATACGCGGGATTTAATTATCATCTCAATTTAATGATTATAATTAAAAAAAATACCCAATTTGGTCGTGTAGGTTTAATGAGGGATAAATATGTGCAGGTAGACTTCAATAGTTGGAAACACTGTTTTAAATATTTGAACTCATAACATTTATGTCACATACCAACAATCTCCCAGATCCATTATCCTCCAAGTTACTGAAAAAGAAGAGTTAATGCTTTATGTATGAATACGACCTCTTTACAGTAAATCAAATAAGATTGTTAAAAATCTCTTACTGCAAAATATACATGTCCAAGAGTGCTTAAAGACTTGGAATCTTTGTAATTGCTGCAATCTTTCATCAACGGTGCTTAAAGGTCTTCAATTTTGTACATATTTAGATTTGCATGTATATAGTTAAAGAAACGCACTGAAAATATTTTACACTTGGATACTTGAATAAATGTTAGCTATATATATATATATATAAATCTATCTATCTCAAAGTTTTGAATAATCTTTAGAATATATTTGGGAAAAAAAGTATATAATTAAGAACCGCCGAGGTAATAATTGTATTTGGGAATGTGGTAGAGAAGTACTTTTATATAAGTCGAGATAAATATACTAAGGAGGTTATCTCCTTTTGCAAAATTGCTGGAACCGATCGACCGGAATGCAAAACAATATGTTTGTTTAGTTATCCTGTTTTGGCAATCAAAATATATTCCTGTACTTACCGAGATAAAATTTCTCTTACATATTCACCTCAAAATCTGTGTCTGTTCTCCCAACGGGATATTAAGGCCAACACATATGTTGAGACTTCGGTTGCACGGAATTTAAGGAATTTTTTATCTGTTACGGAATCGGAGGAGCAGTTGGTGGACACAAACAGAGAGACCCCTTGCCAGTCAGGTCTACGCCGAAACCACTGACACTGTTGGTGTCCTTATTCAATGTGGTATCGGCTGGGATGACGAAGACCTGACTGGCCTCGTATAGGTGGAATTTATTATAGACACCCGTACACTGTACAAGAAAGTTTTCTAGACCTTGAAGATCATTTGGACAAAAGAGTAACCGTTTTCAAGATGATTTTATATATTTGAAGATAATTTTTACAGATTTTAAAATGATTTTATTTTGATTTACGTACACCATTGGGAAAAATGAGTTCCCAAACAAGTATTACGCTTGTGTCTGAAAATCCGTTGGGAAAAAAGAGTTTACGAATTTCAAAATAATTTTACGAATTTTAAAATGTTTTTACGGATTCTAAAATATTTTTTACAAATTTTAAAATACATTTTACTAGTTTTAAAATACTTTTATCTGAGCGTTTCGAATACCTCAGCTCCAAACTCGCTCCTCCGGACCCAAGAATACCCTCTCTATTTTCTTCTTTGCAGTAAGAGAAAAATGCTGTCTTGTGTAATACACAACTTATCAACACTCTACTTCAAATTAACCGTTTTGGTTCCTAATATCATAAAATACTAGTCTTGATTTTTATAAAACTCAAGGAATTAAAACCATCTTTCCCAAATTTGAAGAATAATCATGTTAATTTTTGAAAATACGGAAAAAGAATATTTATCACATAGATTAGAATTCAATTGAACTCAAACTCTCTGCAAACAAAAAGTTATCATGAAAGGATAAAAGAAACACAGAAATCGATGTGATCAGACCTTTGTACCAGAGTGCTGGGGGGAATCAGGTCAAAAAGTTTGTTCAGGATCACCATCCCTCGTGGTTCTTCAGGGACTGCGACTGAGAGTGGAACTTTGTGAGTGAACTACTACTTGCTTGTGTTCCTGAATCGAACTGGCTTGTCCGTTTCTTCAATTGATCTCTCTGAGTTCTCATTCGCATGAGGAATTTGCAGCTGAGCTCGACGTTCGTCGAGCAGACTCCTCCTCTTCTAGTCTCCAATTGGTGGGACGACAGCAACAACTCCACTGTATGGCAGGACGCCATCTACTTCTCCCTCTGCGGATGCTATGCTCTTGTCTCCACCGCTGCTCTGGTCTCTTCATCGCCCTTTCCTCCTCTGTTGTTTTACTGTGACTGAAATTTTCTGTGATCTTCTTTCTCGTGTGATTACTTTCTTAAGCTGTTTCAGAAAAGTGATCCTGTATCCACATTCTGGTTTCCCATTGCGCTTTCCGAATCCATTGTCTTCTATAACTAGGAGTTTCAATTCTTTTTCCTAGTAAATTCATGTTGGGGGAACGCTTTTCGCGGTTTATCGGTTTTTACCATTTATAGCATTGTGCATTCCTGTTTCACCTTCATAGGCATGCTTCTGTTTTTAACATTGGCCGAAGAATGCTGTTTTTGCCATAAAAAAACCATTTTCGTTCCCTGAAAAATGGGGATGTATTATGATTCAAAATTTGTAGCTATTATGTGCGCTCGTATCTTGGTTAATTTATGAAACGAAATTCTTGGGTGATCATATGTTATCTTTGTATGATGCTTGCTTCTAGTACTTCTTTACTCCGACAATTTATAATTTTAAATTATTATTTGTCAGTTGTGCATTTGGAGCTGTTTGATAATAATGAATTAGAAAAACTATGGAAATGTATTTTATACAATTAAAGAAAATAACAATGATGATATAAGGATAACTACTGTTAAGTAACGATACTGTATATATCTAAGGGATATTATATTCTTTTTTCGTTTGGCAATGTAAAAGAAATGATGTCCCATTGATCATACCAAACGCCCTGTGCTGGAACTCCAAGCGGTTGTTTATTTCCTACTATTTGTTTTTGTTCCTATAGTGCTTCATGTCCCAAAAGAATCTCTCTCCTGATGTCGTCTTCCTGGTTTCAAAATACTGCAGATTCAATTGATAAGAATTGAATTAAGAGTTCCTGAATATGGTTGGACAACACAAAAAGTTTTTCATTTGATGAACTTCATTGTCAATGGAGGTGATAGTCTTGCTGCTTTTTATATTTAATTGTTGTGTGCAATTTGGGCGTCTTACTCTTCTTGCATTTCCATATTGCAGTGCGTGCAGTGATATTTGGATTTCACCACCAAGTTTTTATCTTACATCCAAAGGTTAGCATTGCACCTGTGCTCTCTATTATCGCTATGTCGAAGCGGGATTCTTTTACCAAGATCAACAGGTTTTTTAGTTTTTATATTGATATCGAGTGGATGTGTGTTGGATTAGGTACTATTTTTGATTCTGTGGGATCTTCCCGGACTACTGTTTTTCTCAACATATACAGTTCTAGTTCTTTTCTGGGCAGAAATTTATCATCAGGCAAGTGTTTGTTCTTTCTTCTCATCTTTACAATTATTGATTTTTAACCGTGGCAACCAATGATCTTACTTTAGCGAATTAAATAAAACCAACTCCCTAAAGTAGTTATCGATATGTCAAAGGAAATTCCTTGTCTTTTGTCAATTGTTTAGTCCTAGTATTTCTAATTTTTTTTTTCCATAACTGAGCAGGCAAGGAATTTTCAATCTGATAAACTCAGGATAATTTATGCATCTATCAACAGTGCAGTGTATTTTTTTGAGGTATCTATCTCGTATCATGTTGCAACAGCATTTTATGTTTGCTGGTTAGAACCGTATTCAGTTGTTTAATTCCCTTGTGTTAATGCGCTTTTCAATTGGTATCCATCGTATTCCTAATTGTTCATATCATATTCTCAGTTTGCAACCCGAAGTATTCTTAAAATGTTGCATTTCTGAATATTCTATTATTCAAGGAAAAATGCTCTCTATTATCAAACTTTTCAATTTGGCGTCGGACAGCAACGCCTGATCTTATAAGCCATAATACGATTGACAGCAGATCTTGCCTCCAAGTCTCCAATCACTTTTGCTTGAGTGAATAAGCTGTAGATAATAGTAAGTGGAATCTCAACCATGGTTTATTGGATTTTGGTGGCATACAAGATATGCAATTTGGTATCCATTTTGGGTGGCTTTTATGGTTTGTTTATTTGTCATTTCTGCGAGATGCTGTCAGATTTGGCATAAATCTTAGTGGCTTCTAGATCAAACAAGAGCTTGCCTTTTTTATCATGTTATCCAAATATAACCACCATTGTTGTTTTGGTGTCAGATTTGCATTTGGATTTACCTTTGGCTAGATTACAATAGTGTTGTGCAGGACATTGGAAATATATTTTTTGCTGGTTAGTTTTTCTTCTCAATAAATATTTATAAGTTGCTTTATGTTTTACAGCTCCTTGTGTGCTTGTGAGCAAGTTTTGCTGCTGTAAATTTAAAAAATTCGTTTTCTTATTCAGCTGTGTCATTAATGGCTGCATTGGGCTTCTTGCTTTGTGGAGGAAGGTGAGGTTTCAGCATTTTGTTTGAGTTGCTAAGATTTATTAACTTGGTCACGGTTTCTTCACTAGTTTGTATGCTTATTGTGTCGGGCCTTTCAATTTTGTCTGATACGCATTGAACATATATAGATTGTTTCTCATGCTGAGGCACTTCCCCATTGAATCTAGAGGGAGAAGGAAGAAGCTTCATGAGGTATGTGCATTTTCGTCTCTGTTGGTCTATTTGATAGAAATTGCTCTGGGAAATGATTTTTAATGTAATCCTTTCCTTATGAATTCCATTGTGTGCTAGAGGCCAATGTATGCAGCATAGTTTCTTACCATGGTGTTATTTGCATGTTAAAAATGAATTTTAACTTTTACCAGTTCATCCTTCTTTGTTGACCTCTACTAATTAAATAATAATGGAAAGAATACAAATTTTTTATTGTTGTACAAGTATCTGTAGGTACAAGATCAAACTTTTGACCACTGAAATTTGTAGAGATCACGATTAATTTCTTTGGTGGCTTTTCCTTTTATTTCTTTGGGGTCAGAAATTTCTTTGCTGACTTTAATCACTGAACTGTTTAAAGTATAAAATCATATTTGTCACCATATAACCTCTTCAACCATCAACTGAATTAGAATAGCTCTAGCTTTTCCTCTTCAAAAATTCATATTTATTCTGTCAGAACTTTGGAGTGAAATAAAAATGAATGGATTTTATGTTTGCATTGCCGTGCATCATTTGTGCTACATTACACATTAACAAGGGAAGTTAAAACTGAGTATCTTGGATTGCACCTTAAAGTTATGAAATAAGAACCTGTTAAAAAACTTAACATTCTATTCAGTCTCAGAATGGATCAAGAAAATGAGAAGTTGAGAGTTGTCAGAAAAGAAATTGAAATGTTGATGATAAAATTTAAAAAATGTTACTGAGAGAACATGAGCTGTTTATTGCAGGTTGGATCTGTCACAGCCATATGTTTCGCCTGCTTTCTGATTAGATGCTTTATGGTAACCACTGACTATTTTATCATTGTTATCATCTTAAAATATGTTAACGGAAATTCTTCTAAAGCATTTGTATGTTAATTTGTCGCCTGCGTAGATTTCTTATTATTTTCTTCTTAAACTACATCATCTGTGCTTTGGTAGTCCTCTTCCTTATCCATGCTACAAGTTGGGATGCTCAAAGAGAGAAAAACTAAAAGCACCAACATTTCTATCAATGTTTTTCGTCATATCTTGTATGCATAGTAGATATTTAAATATTTGAGAGGATAGATAATTTTAATCAAAATCATGAATATTTTTGTGTTTTATTGATGCGTATATTGTGTGTCACTGCATAATTAATGGACAAAAACAATGATTAAAAGTGCAAAGTATTATGGTGTCTAAAGTCAATTATGTTGAAAATGAGAATATAATGGTTTTGTTCACAATAAGCTAACTGTGACACTGCTAGAATCGCTGGTAACAAAATCCTAGTATTGGGTTTAGAATTATTGAAAATGGAAAGAACACAACAGAAGCTTTGCTGATAGGCAAGATTGGCAGAATCAAATGCAAAGAGTGCTAGACGGAGACGGAATATAGGGCCGGGGGGGGGGATGCTTGGAGTCTTTGTCATGGGAACTAAAGCTGCTGGACTAAAGTTAATTGATAGTATCTACAATTATGCTATTGTACTTCATGCATTAAGTCTTCTTATTTTTTTGATAATACTCTTGCAGGTATGTCTTGGTACATTTTATTCAAAAGCATCGCTTGATGTTCCGAATCAACCTATTTTGAACTTGATTTACTACATGGTAACCGCTGAGTTTTTATTTTTGTCAATTATTGCCTCTAATATATTGGTTTGATTGATTATATTGACATCTGGGAATATTTCTTGTCAAACAGCTAGTTGAGATCATGCCTTCAGCTTTAGTCCTTTTCATCCTGCGCACATTACCCCAAAAGAGAATATCAATTCATTATCATCTTGTCCAGTAACAACAATAGAGCATTTGGGATTTTTATTTATTCTTTCCCATTGACCATGATTCTGCTAGTTTTCTAGCTGGATGCTGTTGAAATTTCAGCGGATGCAGATAAACAATTACGCCGGATACATCAACATCTGAAACACTCAACAGCTACTGCTTGAGACCGATAAATTTGGATTTATTTTTCTAGGCTGTGTTAAGGTAGGGGTTGTTGAAAGGTTTTAGGAAAGAGAAGTTTTTTTTGGGGGGGGGTGTTAAGCAGCCAATTTTTTTGCTTAGTATTATATAGGTGTTAGACATTGCTAGTTCTCAAAATTTATGCAAACTTCGTACCATATATGAATTATTTTAGACAAACGTTAGTTATCTGATTCATTTGAATTTTAGTTTTCAAATTGTAAATAAATAATTACTCTTTAAATGTAGATCGGTTCGATTTGTTTAAAACCCAGACCCATTTATGTTCTTTCTCTTCCTTGTGCGAACCATACAGACTCATTTTCAGCCATAGAATCGGTTATATCCCAGATCATTCATGAGGGGAGAACTAAAGAGTTTTTTTTTAGACAAACGCTCTGTTTCTTCCTCTTGTCATATGGCAAATATTTCTCATAACATGGAGTGTGAATCAAACCTATGTTTTAATTAAAATTGAGATAACCATGTAAGTTCTTCCCTTTTGAACCAGATAGATCCATATCTGAAGGCTCACGTCACACATGTATGTCTTTCCATGTTGTCAACATTTTGTCTGCCATCTCAACAATTTTTTAACACCGTAGAGGACTTGTTTAAAAATTGATGTGGATTTGTTGGTGTTGAGTAATTTCATACATGAACTTCATGTTAAATAGTTAAAACGAAAGAAAGAAAAGTCAGTCCCAAACTATAACCTGAATCATTGGAGTGAAAGGCAATCAATAGACACAATTTTAGAAACCAGGCAAGAAGAACCAAAAAGAAAAGATTTATACCGCTTCTTTCTGAGAAAGTTGAAGAAAAACTTTACGCCAGTAACTGTTTTAATAGACATCTATGTATATATATTTATAGTTTTATACAATGCACAGGCACTTGAAGGCTAGATCCCCAAAAAAAGGGGTTTCTCAAACCTTTCAAGTGTGGGGCTTCATCTGGAAATATTTAGTCAATCATGGTGAGGGGCTTCAGCTTGCAGTGGAGCAAATCTAACATTTTCTGGCCGAGCCACCACGACAGGCTCATCAGCAATTAGTGCTTTGATGAACGATGGAGTTTTTAGGGGCCGTCAGCCAGTCATCCGAGGATAGACGTCTTCTAGAAAATAGTATGCATGACCGGCAATCATTCCCTAAAAGCATGTTTTCAACTTTATCACAGGCCATCCAGAATATAAATAAACGATTTTTTATCTGATATAAAGAAATGATTCAATGCAACACCAAATTAAAAATCCTACATTCATACAACAATAAGATCAGATTGCTTATGTCAAGAAATGAAGAAAATCAAAACCAAGTGCAAAGTATAAGCTCAGTTTAGGATTACTTTTCAATCATATAATCTGTAAAATAACCATATGCCTTTATTTATCTGCATTTCCTTTGAAGCTTTCATATGCCATGCAGTATAATCCTGCACCAGCGGGTCTAGTTCTATACAAAAACTAAATCCAATATACTGTCTATTTACTGCATAAATGTTATTTCTTAAAAATATTCTTTAATCATGTGCATTTTTGCATGGTTTTTTTTCCGAATTTATTCTAAACAGACCTAAACATCTAAATCATCTTAACCGATCTAAATTTGCCCAAAATGACCATTATTTTTCCTGCTCAGAATTGAGGAACCTTAGGTCCAACATCACACATATATGTGTGTGTGTGCATATATATTAAAACAAGAGCTCTAACTCACCCAAGGAAGGTAAGCTGCTGTGAAAGTAAAGAGGCCCAGGAAGCTCATGTGGATGAAGGGATTTTGTTTGCTCCATAGATATACCTGGAACATACACATTGTTAAATCTTTTTATGACACTGAGACAGTTTAAATTTAAGCATGAAGTTTTAACGACAAAACATCAATGGAAACACGACTGACCATCATAAATGTTAATGAATTGCTAAGGAATATAATTTTTGTAAACGACTCTGAGATGTATGGTATCATCCCACCACCAACAACAATCCCAGTCAATAAGGTAGCGCCAAATAAGAGCATGTAAAAGAAATCAGCTGTCCTTCCCCTGAAGGAATTCTCCGCTAGAAGCAAGATAGAACATGTGAAACAAGAAATCCAAGTCTGCCAATAATGGAACACAATTCAGAGATGCGAAACAAAAAAAAAATTAAAGAAAGAAATAATGGAACGCAATTGAGGGATGCATAATCTTTGCTGGCAACGTGTTCCTTATCCAATGTGCGTGATCTTTATTAGAGGGGGAAAGAAACAGGTACAGGGTTGTTCTGAACCGCTGACAGAACAAAGTAGATTAACTACGTCTTACTTATCAGGGTTTTTTTAGAGGGAATATGTTGCAATTTATGTGCAGATAAGCTATCTATACATCCAAGCAGCTAACAAACTGATCCATAAATAGAAAACATCATCAGGAAAAGAAGAAAACTAGAGGACTTTGTGAACCATCCTATACATCCATTCAAGACAATCAAATCCATAGTTAACCCTCTTATATTATGACTCAAAAATTATCTCCCCAATTATGCACAGCCTTCAATTCTTTGCTTCAGTGGAGGACATTTGGAAACTCTGTGGTTGCCAGATGCTTCTTCTGCTGTCTTCAGATTCTCCTTTCTATCTTCACCCTCTCTAATATGTCATCCATTTTCAGATTTTCTCACAGTTATTTAGGAGTTTATGACGATAAAATCAACTATACGTGTAAGCATAGTTTATCCTGAACATAATTGGGTTTTTAAAATATTGTTATGGTGTTGTCTGTCCGAATCTATATTTGATATAAGTAGCATAACATGCGCTGCATCATATTTCAATGTAGGCTAAGAAGCTACGTGACATATAGTATTAATTACGAGGGATTGATACCTTTTTATTTTTTTGCCAAAGAGGGATTGATACCTTTTAAACCTATGTTTGAAAGCTTAATCATTCATGTCCAATAGTTCAGATTAACAAATAAATGAATGGGTGAATGGGATTGTGTAGAGATAAGAGTCACGTGTAGAACAGAAATTAATTAATTTGAGAGTTTTCTATTGCTTTACATCATTACTTTTATGCTATTGATTGATTAATATCATTGCAAAGCCCAACAATATTGTGCAAATAACACATTTGAACAAAGTTGTGGGAGAAAAAATGACACATTTACAAAAAATTTACAGGCAGATCAAAATTTAAACAAAAAGATGTAAGAAATCAGTGAAATAAAATATATTCAATTTACATATATACATTTTGAAGTAAAATATATTCACTCAATATCATGTTGGTTATAGTTTCACTGCAGTTCACCGATATTCTATCACTTAATCAACTGTTTGATTTCAAAAAAGTTTAATAAATTTACAATTCATTTTCGAAAAAACATTCAATGGAATAAGAAAAGAATTCACAGTACCTAAGATTCAATTAAAACAAGCGTATTCCACACAATGAGGAGTCATTAGTCATGACACACCTCAGCAAAAGAGTAACTGCTTGGTAAAAAGGAATAAACATACCCAGAAATAAAAAATAAATAATTTTATTTCTTTTTGTAACCAGAGAAATTTTCTACAAAATGAAGGAAAATGCCTACTGCAATGAGTGAAAAGTCCAATTATCCAACAAAGAAGGATTAGATACACCCATTAAGAAAGAAACCATTTGGAAAAGTAATGAAGAAGTAATTTTACAATTTACGAGGTAAATATATAAAAGAGATTATTTCAATTTATAAAAAACACTATTGAACGTACGTTTGTTTGGATAGCCCAAACACTTTCTCAAATACAAATAAGGGTTAGATACACCCCTTTGGTTGAAGTATTGGCAAACTGATCATGACTCAAGTGAACCTCAGCTCAACTTACATAAATCTCATCACAATAAAAAATGTTTTTGCAACACATGAGGAAATATTATATTAAATCATTACTATGTGACGAAAAAGGGAATTTTAAATTTACATTTTAAATGTCAGACAATAAATCATGTTTATAATTACTGTTTATCATACCCCACCCAATCCTTGATAATTTTTATACATATTAAAAAAGCTAAATAATTTAATTAATTACAAAAACATGTATTCTGAAATATTTATTGAAATATTTTTAAAATAAAGAAATGTATTTTTTCAAAGGAAGAGGTGTGACTTTTAAATGTTATATCCTTATAAAATAACGAGTCTATTTAAAGGGCTATATTCTTATAAACTAATGATTTTATTTCAAGGGTTGTGTAGGTGGTTATAGTTCTGAAGTTATGCATCCATACATACCATAAAGATATAGGAATAAGTGGGGTGAGTTAAGCCTAAAAGAAAGTGATGTCTACACTTTGGAGATATCATGCACAACTTTTTTCTTCATTTTTTCTTCTTGTACTATTCATAGAACAATTTACACCAATAATACTTATGTATATTTATAATATATATAAATTTATAAGTCGAATAAATTAGTTTTAAAAAATGATGAATAGTAAATTAATTAATTTTTAAATTTTTTAAAAAATCAATCCATAAACAATTATGTGATTGTTCATATCAAGAAAAAGTCATCAACATATTGTATTAAAAATTTAAAACGCAGGAGCAAAGATTTTTATCGAAGTCATCCTCCGTCCGGAATGATCGATTCAGAGGACCCAATCCAATCAGAGGCGACCAGCGAAGCCCAAGACAATAAACTTCTTCGTTTGGGAATTTTTTCTATAAAGACGGGTCAAAACAAAAATCTAATCACCTTTTCATTTTAGGGTTAGGGTTTGAGGTCCTATATAGTTCACCCCAGGAAATACTTTGGCTCTCTCTTTGTCGTTCACTCTCCATCTTCCGAAAATCCCAGATTTCTTCTCAACGATGATGCAGCCTGGACCTGGCATGGCTCCCCCAAACATGGGTCAACAACCCACCCAGCAATACCAGCAGCAGCAACCCTACATGATGATGCCACCGCAGGCTCAGGCGCCTCCTATGTGGGCTCCTTCCGCCCAGCCCCCGCCGCCACAGCAGGCCGTTGCTCCGCCTCAACCCACCCAACACGTACAGCCGAGTAGCGCCGATGATGTCCGTACCCTTTGGATCGGCGATTTGCAATACTGGATGGATGAGAACTATATTTATAATTGTTTTGCGCATACCGGCGAGGTAAATGCCATTCCTTTGTCATTTCCCGGCATCAGTCTTTAATTATATTTTTTTATGTTTGAAATTGCCTCTCCAGTTGATTTCCCCCTACTCTATGGTTCGGTTTGGCGGGGCCTTGGTAGGGGGGATATAGCATATACTTGCGTTGGAACTATACTGTATGATATGATGAGTAGTGGGGTGGAATGGGCTTGTATCAAATCAAGTCCAAAAATTTAGGGATTGAAAACCGGATTCCTTCTGTGATTTGTATGCTATCTTTTCTCTAGTTGCCATATTTAAGCCCACGGGTGGTCCGCCTCTTTTCTTGCCTCTGATGGAAGAAATCATTTTGTTGCAGGTGGCTTCCGTGAAAATCATTAGGAATAAACAAACTAATGCTTCGGAAGGTTATGGATTCATTGAGTTTTTCACTCGTGCTGCTGCAGAGAGAATTCTTCAAACATATAATGGCACAATTATGCCTAATGGTGGGCAAAACTTTAGATTGAATTGGGCAACTTTTAGTTCGGGTGAGAGGCGTCATGATGATAGTCCAGATTACACAATTTTTGTTGGGGACTTGGCTGCCGATGTTACAGACTACCTGCTGCAGGAGACATTTCGGGCCAGATATCCCTCAGTTAAGGGTGCAAAAGTGGTAATTGACAGGCTCACTGGGCGAACCAAGGGTTATGGTTTTGTCAAGTTTGCAGATGAGAATGAACAGATACAGGCTATGACTGAGATGCAAGGGGTTCTTTGCTCAACAAGACCCATGCGAATTGGACCAGCCACAAACAAAAATGTTGGAGGGGTACAGCAAAAAGGTTTTTCTCGTTCATGAATTATGTGCTGGCCTTTTGTTGGAATGTCTGCTTGGTTGCTGCGCTAAGATGTTTGTGCAAAACCGACTTTCTTGTGATTGTCTATTTCTTCTTCGTTATAGTCAGGAATACTAATACTAATTTATATTTAAGGTTTTGCTCTTATCATTTACCATGTGCATTATAGATTTTATTGTTCAAGTTTGCTTCCTTTCAGTTACGCTCTAGGAGATATGCTGTCCCGAGTCATTTCTTCCTGTAATTTCCTTTAAAAATTTCGGATAAATAAATGATCTAGAATCATAAAATCTTACGGTACTCCTGTTGTCTCAAAGCAGGGTGTCAGGAGGCTCTGTCATCTCGGAGCCTGGAACTGTTTTCAGCTGAAATGGTTACCATTTTAGTGCATGGCCTTGGTTAGGTCAGTTTCCAATTTATGTCTTGCCCGTTACTTTCCGCGTCATTTTCCTTTTTCCACTTCAATTTCCAATTTCACTTCATCTGGCTGCTTTAGCTTTTAGCCCAGTTATATTTTAAGGCTATTCTAATTATTTATATTTGTTCAGTCAGCCGTTCTTTATCTTTACTCCTTAAATTTTATTCCTATTAGCTTGCCAGAAAAATTACATCTTTAAAGTTCTTTCGATGTGTTCCCTTGTTCCAAAGCAAATTTCCATACTTTGTATAGTTTCTTATGATATTCCATACTGCCGAGCTTTATTACTTTCGGATACCAATGGTCAGTCCATAAGAAAATATGGGGAATGCCAATGCAGGCTATGGATATTGCCAGAAATTGCAGTTCACCGGCTGTGCTATCATGTTTATGGTTTCATAACTGCCAATTTCTTATTATAATGCTACGTAATTGAAGTTGTAGTTTATCTTTTATAGGCCATTTCCATTTAGGTGGGTGACTTGTAAAATAGCTTATCAGCTACATCTGCCCGCAGAAGCATTTGGCATCTGCCTTCCTTATTTTCTGTCTCTATTGACAACTTCAAAACCTCATGTCTTTCATTGAAAGTTGGGTGTTAGATGGTCGAAAATGTTAACGAGGGTGTGTGAATGTCAGATAAGTTATGTGGAAGATTTTGAAGTTTATCACACGACTTCATTGGCATCCGTACTCTTTGTATTTTTAGTTTTATTTATCTGCATGTCCTCGTCAATGGATCTATTATTTGTCATTGCATATTTGGTTCAGTTATGACCACTATTCAATTAGAAATGTAATGGCACTATGTGATTTTTTTTGGTGTAGGTTGAATAGTAATTAATTTGTCTTGGAGTTGTGTGGTTTGTGGTGCAAGGATTTTTTATGATTTCATGATTGTGGTACAGACTACAGAGGTTTTTTATGATTTCATGATTTCTGAATTAATTATATGGAATATGGATACTCCATCCGTTCCTAAATTTAAGGGACAAATAACTTCTTCAAAGGTAGTAGTAAGAAAATTAAATGAGGGTTATTTTTTTAAAAAAATAATAACTGCCATACAATCAGATATGTCTCATATTTTGGACCTTCAGAAGGCACCAAAAAAGTGCCTTAGATTTAAGGACCTTGACAGGGTATGAACTGTTATTTTGAACTTGCACACTAATTAGTATGACTGACTGTATCTGCATATTAAACTTAGATGTTGTGCCTTACCTGAACTTAATAATTAGGTGCCAACTATGTCATCTTTTTGTTTGCTGTTCATGTTTTATGTATCAAGTTTTTCCTTCCCTACTTTTTATTTTTCATCTTTTTATTTCTCTTCTACCTTGAACTTGCAGCTTCCTATCAGAATCCTCAAGGGTCACAGAACGAGAATGATCCAAATAATACAACTGTGCGTACTTCTTTGCAACACAGAAGTTACTTTCTTCCCTGCTTGTTTGTGACATCTTTTTTTGCCTGCTGCAGATTTTCGTTGGCAATTTGGATCCTAATGTTACAGATGATCATTTGAGGCAAGTTTTTGGCCAGTATGGAGAATTAATACATGTGAAGATTCCTGCAGGCAAAAGATGTGGATTTGTTCAGTTCGCCGATAGGTAATTTGATTTTCTCAATTATCTTATTGAACATCTTCCAAGCATGTGGCAAGCTGTTTGATTGATTGTTTCACACGCTTTATTCACGCAGGAGCTGTGCCGAAGAGGCTCTGCGGATTCTAAACGGAACACTTTTAGGTGGACAAAATGTCCGTCTTTCATGGGGCCGCAGTCCTTCAAACAAACCGGTAATATCAATTGACTGATTTCACCTTGGCATGATATTGTTTTTTTTGTATCGAGCCAGATGGTCTGATGCGTTGAATGCTTTTGTTGGTAATCTTCAGGCTCAACCGGAACCAAGTCAGTATGGTGGATATTATGGGTATGCTCAAGGGTATGAGAATTATGGATATCCGCCTGCTGCTACGCAGGATCCTAACATGTATGGAAGCTATCCAGGTTATGCTAACTATCAACCACAACAGCAGCAACAGCAAATGGGATATAGCTAAGTAAGGAAGAACGCAGACACCTTGCATTTTCTGTATGTGTAATCGTATTTACACTTTACTATTGGAGTTTCCTTTGATTGCCCATATCCTTTGATTGCCGACACCATTATTATCTTATTCAAATCGGATTGTTATATCAACCCTATATTAACTTGCTGCGAGTATTTCCTACTTTCATCTTTTAAGCTTTTATCGTTGGATGATAAATATTTGTGTATCACTTGCCCACTACGTGTCTTGTTTACTTCTGTATGTTTTATCAGCACTTGTCTATCTTTTAACTATTCTGGTTGATCATAAATTCTGTGAAATGAATCTCGTCGATTATGATTTATGAGTAGTTTGTTGTGTGGCTATTTTTTCCATAGCACTTTTCTTGCCCTTGCAATGAAATTGTATATTTTAATTTTATTTCTTCAAATTTATTCCTAATTTAATGTGTTAATAAGTTAGTTTGATAGAAATTACTCATGGTTAATTTATTTATTAGGAGGTATATTTAGAAAATATAACACTTGTTTTTAAGGTAGATACTAACCGATATTTTTATTATTTATTAAGCTATCTTGTAAATAATTTGATAATGGCACAGTCAAGGAGTGGATACAATGGGAAATCACTGACCTTTTGAGTCGCAATGAGCACGCATTTAGTTTTTGAAAAAAAGGACTAAATTTACATCCAGTATTAAATTATCCAGTTAACCAATGAAAATATATGATTTGGGGATCTTTTAAAACATAAACATGCAATGGGTCTCCAACCGTTAGTCTCCGTTACTTCCCAATCCTTTGAAGTTGAGTCCCATACTCTGAAATCAGCCATCTCCTCCATCCACTTATGTGATTTCATCGAAATCCAATCCCCTAACCTCTTGGGCCTTGAAGATGAAACGGTTGTCGTCGAATGCCTCATGCGTGAAACAAAAGGCGCTCTTTGTTCGCTGCTTTCAAGCATGGTGTTCGTCCTTGAATGTTTGTCCATATCAAAGGAGTTCGGCATGCTCAAGTTCATTTATGTCGTTTCCAACGCTTGGTGGATTGAAGAAGAGTTCGGAAATAGGGTACAGAGTGGATCGTAGAGTCACATACAGCAGGTTCAGTCAGTAGCCATAGATTGCAAGTATTTGAAAATAGAGATTGATGGTATCTAGATGTTATGCACGTATGTATTAAAAAATCCACATATTTTCATTGGCGAACAGGATAATTAAAAGGGAGATTTACTGTTGAGTCCCAAATAATGGATTTATTTATCAAATGGTCCCAAATTTTAAAATATTTAAAAAAATGGTCTCATTGACAACACGAGGTGTTGTCAATACAGCGCATGGTGTTGTCAGGGGTTGTCAAGTGACAACACCATGCGCTGCATTTAAAATTTGGGACTATTTACTAAATATCTTCACTATGTGGGATCACACAGTAAATCTCCCTGATTAAAATGTCCAATATTGATGTAAATTTAGTCTTAGAAAAAATAAGACTTGATAGCCCGTTGTTCATCATTACTTGGAATTGTGATAAGTTTCCAGAATCTCGGTATTCTATCATATTGTTAGATAAACAAAATAAATGAACCAACAATAATATGCTTTTTTTTTTAAATTTTATTTATGAGCAATATTATTTTACTTATGGTTAGTTTTATCTAAATAACAATTTTTAAAAAAAAATTAATGAAGTTTATATTTCGATCCCAATACATAATGTGTCTCATTTTTTTACTAATGCTATCTAATTATCTCCATAAATAAATAAATGTACATGTGGAAGTAAATTATTTCTTTGGCATTGTTATTACTTTTAACTAATTTAACTCAATAGTTAAATTTGCATGATAGATAATTATTGCTTATAAAAAAAATAAATGTAGTGATTCAATTATATGATAGGCTTAACCATAAGAAAAATCTAGAATGTGTTTATTAAAAATGATTAATGTTAAAACACAAGCCATTCATCTACAAGTATGGGTTAGTAATTTACCTATCTATAATTTCTAATGTCAGAACAAATATTGCTCAATTTATAAGGTAATTATCTTTTAACAAATGATTAATAATATCTATACAATTATATGTGTAGTTGTCAACCGCCCTCGCCCCAAGAAAAGAACATAAATATAACATTATCATCACCTGCTTTACCTATGAAATAAATTTACTTCATTTTCAAATGTTTTAATTATTTTATTTTATTTTCACTGCTAATCATAATTTTAATATATAGCTCAATCATTTATTTGATTCCTATCAATTTTTCATTAAATAAATTTACTTTATTTTCAAATGTGCTAATCAGGATTTAGGGTTTGCAGGAAAAAAACTTTTACTCTTATTGATTAGACAACATGAGTAATGATGGTGAAAAAATTAATTTAAAAATACACATAATAACCCATGCAAAGAAGTTGCCCCCATAAACAACCGATGCAAATGAAACCACATTGCAGAATGGAAACTCATTAATGATGTATTAAAAAAATATTATCAATTGTATAAATAAATGAGGTGGATCATTTGTTTTAATTAAAGATGCCTTATTATAAGCAATCACTGTTGAGGCACAAGTTTTAGTTATACATATTTGATTGAATGTATCACCACGAAAGCATAAGTTATAAAAAAGGGTTAAGGTGCAATTTTAATAACTAAATTTTCAAAGAGTAGCGTCTGACATCAAAAAATTTTAGAAGGAGCAAAAATACACCTAACGTTATAAAAGTAATGTAAAAATAACAATACCGTTATTTCTTCAACTGTTAATGGGCACTACGAAGTCATTTTCTTTCCCCAGCCACGTCATCCATTCTTCCTCGTTTCAGAGTCACACAAAAACATTAAAAAAACAGTATTGCTGAAAAACAATTTTGAATTGCCTTCTGATGTAAACTTCGAGCAAAACGCCGAGTGAAGATTCAAAGCGGCAACAATATTTAACCACATTTAGTGCATTTCAGTTCCATTTAATATTCCCACAAAGACAAATCAACTTAGATTGCCAACCTCATTCCCCAGGCACATCAGAAAAAGAAAAGGTTCATGAAACGAAATAAAAAACAGAAACAATGTGAGATTAGATACCGCTCTGTTATCTGTGGCCACACCAGAAATGACGAACATGAGGTAGAAGGTGATGATGAACTCAACCACAAAACCTTGAAGATAAGTCCCAGAAACCAATGTTCCTGCGAAGTGGTCTCTGCTTCCTTCAAATATAAGTCTCAGCGTCCCACTCGCAAGGGTCGCCAGAACCTGAACTAATACATAAGCTGGCACCTGCAAATACCATCAGAATGGCATATATAAACCAGGCAAATACTTCGTTTAATAAAGGAAATCGAAGAAATTAAAGGTAATTAAGGTGGTTGACCTGTTTAAGGGGAAAACGTTTGGTGGAAGCAAAAGCGATAGTGACAGCAGG
The DNA here is from genome assembly GCA_025593235.1 of Vachellia pachyceras. Lineage (NCBI taxonomy): Eukaryota > Viridiplantae > Streptophyta > Magnoliopsida > Fabales > Fabaceae > Vachellia > Vachellia pachyceras. The sequence continues at coordinate 4,766 of JANTPZ010093713.1, read as the reverse complement.
ATTGAAATGAGCACCAGAGATGTGCCCAACGGAATAGACAAGAACCATAACGGTGAGACCCCAAACTATGGAAATCCCAGGAAGAGTTAAAGGGTGGCCGTAGCCCTTGTCCACCATCGCCGCTTGACCGGCGAATATCAGAAAGTATGTTCCCACTAATTCCGCCACCAACTGTAAAAGAAAATAGCCAAATCCCGACAACCCCAGATAGATTAGTGTCTTGGGGAGATTAAAGTTTGAGACTTTAGAGAGAGAGAGAGAGGAAGGGAGAAGGAGGTGAACGGACCTTCTGCAAGAAAGGCACGGAGACGGAGATGCCGGGGAGGGGAGAAAGAAACTGAGTTCCTAGGCTTGAAATAACGATTTTTTTTCACCATTTTTGTAATATTAGATGTATTTTTGCTCCTTCCAAAACTTTTTTGTGCCAGACGCTCATCGCTGAAAATTTAATTGTTAAAATTGCACCTTAACCCTAAAAAAATATGTTAAAATCAATATATGTTCAAGTACGTCGACGTTGGGATATACCGGGCATTGAATCTTGAGAGAACTAAGGCTAAATCCCCCATTAACAAATTAATCGAGTTGTATTTACATAATATGAAAGATCTATGTCATACCGTGAAATGTCAGTTGTATTTATATTTTTAAAAAATTTTATATAACTAAATTTTCATACAACTGACTTTCCACAATTGCAACTGAACTTCCATATCATTCAATTGCAATTGACCTTCTTTTCATTTTACAATTAATTTGCCAAATTACTAATTCTCCCTTGAATTTTTGATAATATAATATTTGATCAAAAATACATGTATTAACAGGGAAAAAAACAAAAGGTAAATCGCTGTTGATACACCGGACAGGGCATGATGGGGTCTGAATCAACCCATTGAAACATGGGCTGGCTTGGCTGAGTTTGGGAAATTAACTATAAAAGCACCAACCAGAACGGAATTGAATAAAGGAATAAGAACGAATTGCTTGACGGTGCTATAGATCATGAGTTCAAATCGATGTTGGGTGACGGAACTGCTAGTATCTGTGTAAACGTCCTTTAAGTTAAAAGACATTCCTTGGTTGTGGTGAAACTCTCTAAAGGTTTTTTTAAAACCCATTCTAAAACATATCTTTAGTTTCAAAATCTAAGTTTTACCTCAAAACTGAAGTTTTGTCCAAGTAAATTTTTTTCCTCAAAAGCTATTTTAGTTACAAAAACTCAGTTTGAAATCTAGATTTTCTCTTTCATACTTTTTCCTCTTTTTTCTACCTTTTCATCTTTCCTCTTTCCTACTTTTTTCCTTCTTTCTCTTTCCTTTTTCCTACTTTTCTTTCTTTCTTTCTCTTTCCTTTTTCCTACTTTTTCTTTCTTCTCTTTCTTCTTTCTTACTTTTCATTTTTTCTCTTTCCTCTCTCATACCCACTTTTTTGCCTCGGAATTCGTAAAAGCTAATAAATTCCCAAACATAATGGCTCGTTTGGCAGCCCAATTACAAAACCTAGGTTTCAAAACGTAGGTTTTCTCTTTCATACTTTTTCCTCTTTTCTCTTTCATACTTTTTCTTTCTTTCTCTTTCTTACTTTCCTCTTACCTACTCACTTTTTTACCTCAGAATCCATAAAAGCTATAACTTCCCAAACATAAATCACTTTTCAAAATCTAGGTTTTGCCTCGAAATCTGTAAAAACTATTTTCCAAAATATATTCTCCAAAATCTAAGTTTAACCTCGAAATCTATAAAAACTATTTCCAAAATCACATCGAAACAATCTAACTTTTTTTCTACAGAAAAGAAGTCAATAGAATGTGATCCTTTATCACTTCTCCCCTGACGTATAAACCTATGAGCTAAGCTACTTAGCTCATAGGTTTATAATCTTTTCTATATTAGACACATTAGAGGAAATTTCGCTGCCGGAGATATTAATACGATGAATTAAATTTTGAATCTCACAAATAAAAAATACTCTGACAATACATCGAACAAATTGCCATAAATAAAATAATACGTGTCTCTAGCAAAGGAAAAAATGGGTTTCAAAGATGCTACAGAAAAGCGTGGAAATTTGGTCTGGTTCATTTTGAGCAAGCCACATGCAATCCTGCCTTTAGTCTTGACTCGACAACAAGGTGCCCAAGTGATGTGATGTTGTGATGGAAGTGGAAGCTAGCAAAATTTAACGAAACGGATGCTTCTATATCGGTGATTTATGAAAACCCCATTCACATATCACATCTTTATACAACCAGTTCTATCTGCTTTCTTTTTCTTTTTTGGTTTCTGACATCGAAAAAAAAATAGGCATGATGATTGATACAAAACCCATTAGAGAAAAAGATAGAGAAGTGTTTTTATATATGATTTACTAAACAAAAATGAAAGGAGATTATCTCGATTTGTAGAAAATCACTGTTGAACGTGCGTTTAGGGAGATCAAACGCTATCTCCCAACAAGCACACAAGATACACATGATGTATATACAATAATTCAACGCCGTAGTTCATATTGTTGACCCATCGCCTGTATTTGGATCGATATTTAATTGCCAATTAATGCGGTCAACGAACCTTATTTAAATATTTATGACACATGGCTATATAATTAATTATCAGATGATCATGGATGTACTCATTGCGGCATTATCAATTTTAACTAACCAAATTAAATTACCACTATTGATCATTACTATGAGACCTAGTTGACTTATCCAAAAAGATTAAGAAAGCTTAATTACTTAATCACATCATATGTTACATTATCATTATGATAGATATATCAGTTTGTGAGTAGACAAATTAGAAATATAAATATTTTAAAGTAATTAATTTAACTTTTTTAATCTTTTCAAATTAATCAACTGTTATTATATTTTGAATGGGGTATAACTTATTTTGAACCTGTTAATATTCTCCTTAAAATTCATTAATTAAAACAGAGTTAGGTGATTTTAAATGCAATCACATGTAATTAATTAATGGTTATGTAAGAATTCTTTTTTGAAAAGTAATCTTGATTTATTATTGGGCAGCTGCTATGCCCGATGCGTGATTCTGAATTTGTGGATCTGATCCTATCTTATGAGTGAATCTCTTTACCAAACATTATTTTAATAATGCTGATCCATGATGCAGAGATGATTAACAGCAAAGAAGCCGAAGCAAAGGGTTGAGTATGGGAAAAAATTGATATTTTCTTGGGAAACACATAATTCTCCCTTCGAAATCACTTTGATCAATTGTTCCAGTGGATTCAAGAAAAAACAAGTAACTCACTAGATCTCTAAAATTGAGGGGGAAAATCACTTTTACCATAATCAGTGAAACTTTAAAGAAAGGCACATTTAAATATTTGTTATAAGGATAAGATTAAGAAATAAATCTTAATTACTTTTTGTTTAACTTAAATAATTCTTACAGCCGGAAAGTAACTATTAAATTGTGGACGGAAGGAAATGCATAGGTTTTTGTTCTCAAAATTTAGGTTAATTTCAATGGAGGAATCAACCTCTGTAAATATTTAGAATAAATTATTTTACATATGTTAAAATGTAGAAAATAAATATATTAGTCGAGTTTACTGTAAAGATGATTCTTGTGATGTGTTGCCATAAATAGGCCCTTAGAGTTATTGTTAACTTATTCAAACTCTATAATCTTATTCAATATATTCTGTCATATCAGTAACCCATCATCTATACCATATATAGATTGCGGTTGATAATAATGATAAGAACTGATATCTTATGGAGTACAAAAAGACTTTGAACCTGTTTCAATTAACAGTAAAAATTACTTTTTTAATTGATTTACGATTTACAAAATAAGTATGTAAAATGATTTTATATCGATTTACATGAACATTTAGACTTGGCAAACAATGTATTTGACTCGAGTTGATAGAAACCATAGTCATGCAAACTACTACTTTCTATCAAACCTAGTTCTATCAGCTTTCTTTCGCTGTATTATTTTTTAGTAATATGCTGGACTGTAATATCGCTACCTTCTTATTCCTCCTCTAAAACAAAAGTGAAAAAATAATCATCACTATATATTTAATGTAATTATTTATTAATTAGTTTGATATAATGCAGAGTCCAGTTCAAGAAAAGATCAGTCATCACCTCCATTATTTCACTATTAAAACATTAGTCTACACTCCACAGTCCACATGCCATGTGGCCCCACCTCCATCCCTATCGAGCAAGTAATAATTAATAAACATCTCTAATACAGTAATATATACAATAATATTTAATTTTCGGAACCACTATATATATCATTCAAGGTCTTCGTCTTGGCTTCATATATATCATCATTTCCCTTTTCTGTGCCTTGTCGTTTAACTAAGAAATTTTCGAGAATGGCTCTGGCAATTAGGAAGCCCTATGGTTACTCAAAGGTCGAGAAGGAAGACCCAGAAGAGATGAAGCACAGAAGAGCACAGTTCTTGATCTACAAAGTGATGGAGCAAGCCGATGATTATGATTATTGTCGGAGAAATAAAGCGAAAACATCATCGTCTTCGTCCTCGTCGTGGTCGTTGAGGATCAGAATGTCGAAGCTGAAGGTGAAAATAGGGAAGAGGTTAAGGAGATTCAGGAAGAAGGTTCTGTCATCTGTTTCTTCTGCTAAATCTAGATTTCATGGACGCCTTGTGTCTCACTTGAAGACTTGGAGGAATATCATAAGCCTTCCTCCTTTGTTCAAACCATCTTAATTATTCTGTTTGGTATTTATTGTGTTTCATATGTTTCTGAT
>JANTPZ010093712.1:0-11252 GCA_025593235.1 Vachellia pachyceras | reverse complement strand
GCTTTGTAGGTAGTCTTGAACAATCTTGCTCCAATGCACCTTCCCCTGCTCAAGAGAAAGCGAAAAATTCCACTGGGTCAATATTGGATGGTAATGGATAGATGTAGCTAATGGATCTCAGGTTTCTGTTTTATTTTATGCTTCTTTTTTTGTGTTGTATAAAAAATTTCTTCATATGATTATGTAGTTTGCCATTGGGTTGATTGTGGAGGCGGATCATGCAACAAGACCTCTATGTTCTCCTACAGTTGCGTTTGTGATGCTGGCTTTTACAATCTTCTCAACGTTACTGCCTTCCCTTGCTTCAGAGAATGTAAGATTGCAAATATACAGACAAATACTCTGTTTTAGCATATTACAAGCTTGGAATTTATGATAAAGGAAAAATTTTCTTCTATATGCTCACATTTTGCCCTACATAAGGTTGAAAGCTTATTCTGAGCCTTGTATTTTGGATCGAAGGTTCTCTTGGCATGGATTGCAAGGACCTGGGAATACCATGGACGAATTCATCGAGTGCCCCACCACCAGCATTGGATAGCAACAGTAACGATGGTAAGGATCAAAACTGAACAACTGGGTCTGCATTTAAGTTTTTCTAAATGAAGATTGTATCAAGATTATAGGGAAAATCAGTATTAAGTCTCAAGAAAGGAATGTAGTGTTAAGAAAGTCTCACAATAGTTAGCAGCATGCATGCAACGATAAGTTCCAGTGTAGGAAATGACAGCAGATCCATGGTTGCTCACTTGTATGAGCTTTTTTGTTATTACATTCCTTCCTTTGTACATCATAATGATTTTCCCAAGATCGTATGCACTTTTCCCCCTTTTTGCTACTGAAGTATGATTTTTTGTAGGCAAAACTTAACTAGGTAAATCAGTAACATTTGATGTTTCTTGATTTTCTTGACAGAAGTATGGTGCGTTTGTTATCATTTAGAAATCAGTTAGCAGTCCTGTCTTGTAGATTTTAATCACTAAATTTAGTGCTTGTTTGGGAACTCCGTTGAGAAAATGGATTTTACAGATTTCTAGGCATTTTGGGACTTTCGAGATGGTTTTACGGATTTCAAGATGGTTTTTATGGATTTCAAGATGGTTTTTACAGATTTCGAGATGGTTTTATCTCGGCTTACGTGCACCGTTGGGAAGAATGGCTTCCCAAACAAGCGCCAAGTCTTCTTTCCTTCTAACATTAACCCTAACAAGATTGAGGTTTTCAAAGTTGTGATCATATTCATATTCTTTTGTTCTGTTTTTTTCCCCTGGTGTTTTATCAGCTAGCTCGATTGTACAAGGAAGCTGCTTTTGGATGTTGGTGCTGATTCTGTGCATGGCTAAGATTCAGTTGCAATAGGGACTCAGTGGCTCATAGTTTTAGGAGAGTATCTGATTTATTTTTGGCAGGCCTTGGATGTTTTGTGAAAATTATCTTCTAAAATATTTCACATTGAAATTAGAGAGAGATATGAAGAGAGAAATTGGCCTCATTATTCCTGTGAGATCCACGTGTGCAGAGTCCTGTAATTTGTCCACTTTATTTTTCATCTCTTTAACTCTCTTTTAATTCACTAAAGTACTTTTAATGATCTACATTCGGATGTTTTGTTAAATAAATAACGCAGTAGCCATGGTATGCTGCTGCAACTCTGTTTTGGCACGACTTTCTCTTCTTTTCTTCATCTTTATTGTACTAAATGTAGAAATGAGATAATTAATTTGTATTAGATGAAAAAATTAATGAAATTAATTATTTGTAAAATGTTTTATGCACTTAAAAAATACTTTTAGATACTCGATGGATAACAAAATATTTTAGGAGTGGTAGATATATCAAGAATAATACTTGAGGCTGTTGATGCACTTTCAACTCTATTTTCTATGGTCTGCCATAGCTTTATATAATTCACTAGAAAATCTGGAAGGCTTCTTGAATTTGAAGGGCTTTATCTAAATTAGAGTAATCTGAATTCATAATGCTAATTCAAGTCTCTTCAGCGAACTGCACAAAAAGGCTTTAGGCTTGTCCAATAGTCTTTGCTAGTTCGCGCTATATCTTACTTCTTAATCTATGGTCTGCCATAGCTGTATATAATTCACTAGAAAATCTCGAAGGCTTCTTGAATTTGAAGGGCTTTATCTAAATTAGAGTAATCTGAATCCATAATGCTAATTCAAGTCTCTTCAGCGAACTGCACAAAAAGGCTTTAGGCTTGTCCAATAGTCTTTGCTAGTTCACGCTATATCTTACTTCTTAATCTATGGTCTGCCATAGCTTTATATAATTCACTAGAAAATCTCGAAGGCTTCTTGAATTTGAAGGGCTTTATCTAAATTAGAGTAATCTGAATCCATAATGCTAATTCAAGTCTCTTCAGCGAACCGCACAAAAAGGCTTTAGGCTTGTCCAATAGTCTTTGCTAGTTCGCGCTATATCTTACTTCTTAATCTATGGTCTGCCATAGCTTTATATAATTCACTAGAAAATCTCGAAGGCTTCTTGAATTTGAAGGGCTTTATCTAAATTAGAGTAATCTGAATCCATAATGCTAATTCAAGTCTCTTCAGCGAACTGCACAAAAAGGCTTTAGGCTTGTCCAATAATTTTTGTTAGTTCGCGTTATATCTTACTTCTTAATGGGCCTCTTATTCTGGACCCAATGGGCCATATCAGGACCAATAGGCTGATAACGGACCATGGATTATTACACTCGGCTTCCTTTCTATTAATTTTATTTTTTAAAAAAATCTTTGTAATTTCTGTTTGGTTTTAATATAATGGCCTTTAATTCCAAAACAATTATACAATTTTGGGCAACTTTAATTGTTTTCTTATGAGATCGATCAACACTCAAGTTGAAATTCACCTTGCAGTGCATGTGACAGTTTGTTTTAATAAATTTTGATCAATTCTACAAAAAAAAATTGAATCAATTCACTCGTTAATTAATTTTTTTTCATTGAACTGGTTAGTTTGATTTAAAAAGTGATTATGTTTGATGGAATTATTAGGGCTATGAATGGTTTAAAACCTCATGTCTTCTTCATTTCATGTCTTTCCTTTCCCATCGTATCTCTCACTTCCCCGATTCTATTTCAAATCTCACTTTTTTCCCATTTCAATTACTGCTTTCTTAGTTAGAGAAATTATTATACATCTCACTGTTGAGCGATGCGTTATGAATTAATTTTTTATCCGAAGCATGTGACGCACACCAATCTTCATACCCATTAGGAGAACGATTTTACGGATTCCAAAATAAGTATGTGAGAAGGGTTTTATCTCGACCTGCGTACAACGTGATTGGGAAGTGATTCCCCGCACAATGAAGTAGATGGTTGCTCTCCCTATGGGCTTTGACTATTATTAATTTTAGATGAGTTGGGTCTCAAAGACTTAAGGTTAGAATATGCTTTTATGCTCATAAAGCACTTACAAATATACTTACAAATTTTGATAGAACTGGAAGTAAAAGTGAGATTAAAAGTATGTTTGTTATGCCGGAAGAAATGAAGTATTATTTTAATTTAATATTTATATTTATAATATGAAAAGACTAATATACCCTTCTCCAAAACAAAGCATTACCCTTAAAATACGTGTAGAGCTACAGTACATCACTGTAGACTGAAACTGAAACGGAAACGGAAACACAGCCGGCCACCACAAAAACATCAATAATCCTCCATTTTTGCACAAATTTCAGCCATCAATAGACAATCAGTAATAACTCAAACAAAAGAAAAGGGAGACAGCATCGTGGATGAAATCTGGGTTTGAAAAGAAGAAGAGGGAGGAGAAGGGGCCAAGATTCATCGAAGAAGAAAAGGCGAAGAGGTCAGAAATGGCGTCATGGGAGGAGGCGGCATCATGGGCCGGCATCTTTGGTTGGATTTTCATCGGCTTACAACCACATGGTCCGAACATTGTGGGTTCGAAATGGCATCGTTGGAGGATGCGGCATCGGGGTAGGTCGTCGCGGTCGCAAACTCCGAACTGAACCCAGATTGAAGGAAGGTGGCAGGTCATCATTGTCGTAGATGGAATTGGGTCAATGTCAGAGAAGAAGAAGGTGGTAGGTCATCATTGTCGCAAGACGTTCATCGTCGCTGTTCTCCACTGCCTCCGCCGCTTGCAATGGAGAAGAAGAAGATGAGAGCAAAGATGGCAATGGATGAGAGAAATAGGGTTGGAACTCGATTCCATGGGTAGGAGGCTGGAACCGAGTTCCAACCTTTTTTATGGAAGTGGGTTCCATCAAGAACCCAGTTCCAATGCATCAAACACACATACACACTGATCCCAATTTCAGTTCCAGTTCCCTGGCTTCAATTACTGCTACCAAACGGGATGTAAATGTATGTTTCTCATAGCATTACAGAACTATGTCCATACAAGTTTGAGACATGTGAGATGTGAATGTTCATCGTGCCACCCACCCAGTTTAGCTGATCATATTTGTAAATCGATTCCTTTGCCATTCTAGTAAGAATCTTGGAGGGGAAGGATGTATATTGTTTTTAAGTGTGTGTTTGTTAAACTTCTAGAAACACTTTCACGCACGTTGAAATAAAACTATTCTCATATACTTACTTCATATTGTGTAAAATCACTTTTCAAAAGTCAATCCAAACATAAAATGTAACTGTTTTAAGCTGGAAAGCAGAAGAAAACACCAACCCCCAAGTGTCAGTGTTATACTAATCTATTTTATTAAATTTTTTTGATTTATACATAAGTATTCTATTTATTTGTACATTATGGTCTTTTACGTTTAAATATTGTTTTTTTAGAGTTACATGTTAATATATTTGTACATTTCAATTATTGGTGTGTATTGCTCACTCACTCCCCCGCTCCTCCTTCCCCTCCCATTTTCTTCTCTTGGACCAACTTCCGCACACGTTATTCCCATTTCTTTTTGGGAAAATGATAAGAAAAAGGAATTTGGAAAATATAAAATCTTAAATCAGATATTTACTGTAAAATAAATTGTGAATTACTTATGATGAGTGGTAGGACCTTATTTAGAATGGTAAAATTTTACGATTTTCATATTCTTTTTTTATCATTTTCCCTTTCCTTTTTGGGTTATATAAAATTCTTCACTTTTATATGGATGGCATGTATGAGCCATAAGCATTTGTCCAACAGGAAACTACGATGGTATGTTTTTATTAGTTTTTTAATTAATTAATATCTGTTTACACATTTTATTTGGATTCATATGATTCATTCGTACAAAAAAATTAGATGAATTAAATATCAACAACTTAGCCTAAGCCATCATTTGATAATCCAAGGGCATGTTTGGGAGATTATTCAAAACGTATATTCAACAGTATTTTTTTCGTAAATTGAGATAATTTTTTTTTACATAAATACCTCATAACTGTAAAAACACTTCTTCACCGCTTTTCTAAACGAGTTACAGATGAATTTTTGTGGGTATGTTACTATACTCTTTTCAATTTAAAATGTGTTATTTTTAATCACCTCATTCAACTAAATTTTATTAAATTTATCTTGAATCTAAATTTTCTTTAGCCCCATCACATTTTATAGAAAGCATGCACCGTATATTTTGAATCCGGACTTTTTTGTTTTTATTATTTTACTAGTTGTTCATGTTTTCTGACACGATTTAAGTGTTGTGAAAATAAGGACAAACTTTGCATGGAAAATGACACCTATTCCTAGGTGGCTGGCCACCTAAAGCTTTTTAACATTGTAAAATAATTGAGAAGTTATCTTTGTGAGATGTAGTCTTAGATCCTACATAAAAAAATATTTAAGAAATGGTCTCATAGATAAAAATATTTAATCAAATGTCATATTGACAACATGAGGTGTTGTCAACACAGCGCATGCTGTTGTCAATACAAGGATATTATATTGTCAATGTGATCTCTTATTAAATATTTTTATCTATGGGATCATTCCTTAAATATTTTGCTTATTTGGGACCTGTGACTAAATTTCCCTTATTATTTTTCCTAATCATTTATCTCACACTTTTTTTGCTATGTAATCATTTATCTCACATACTTATGGGATCCATTTGCGAATGAGGTGGAGAAGTATTTTTTGTAAACTGAGGTAAATGTGTAGAAGAGATTATCTCATTTTACAAAAAAAATACTGTTAAACTGACTTTTAACTTTTCCAAACGGAATATAAAAAAAAGCCCATTATCTCTTTTCTTTTTTTGGTGATGAAAGCCCATTATCTCTATTAACAAAAGTATACTTATTCTCTCTCCTAATTTATCACAAAACTTTTGCATCCTATATTTTGATGGAGTCGTGAATTAAGATGAAGGATGAATGGATGATGTTTGTTGCTTTTTCTTTATGTAACAATCTTTCGTTAATTTTTATCCAGTACTATTCAAAAAATAAATATATATAAATATTTATTAATTTTAGTTGATTTCTTTATAAACAAAAATCAACTATTTAAATCGGGTGGGGGTGTATGATAAACCAAGAATAAAAATCATCATTAAATTTACAATAACTCAGCCTTTTTGTTCACCAACTACAATTTAACATTTTAATTGTTAAGAGAATTGATATTTTATGAATGGTAGTTTTAAATTAAATGCAATAATTGGAAGAAAAAAACATCACATTGTAAAAGAATAGTAGATGGACCACATTTTTTTAGTGATTTATAAATAATATCTCCTGTGATAAATTTCAAATTTTTAAAAAAATAGATTGGGAAAAAAAAAACAGAGAGAAGGGTCAGGTCAATGACTCAAAGGGGTGAAAATAGATAAAAGATTATAAGGGGGAGGCCCAGTGGGGAGTGAGTGGAGACTCTGAAACAGGCATCGAAGGAAGGCACTGTCCTCTGTTACTTCATTATTGGTCCACTTTGTACCTTATTTTAGTACCCTTCTTTTGAATCTCTGTCTCCTTCTACTTTCATATCTAATTCTATGATTCAAAAAAATAAAATATTGAGAAAATTACTTAGAAATTTCTCATCATTATGAAATTTATTGTTTGAAAGTCACATGCACAAATCCATCTCCAGCGGGCGAAAAAAAAAAGATCTTTGTAAATAGTTGAAGATATATTACAAACGGTTGAAGAATAATTGCATCTACTAAAAATGAGATGCATTCATTCAAAGCCTAGAGTCTTTATGTACTTTTGGTTAAAGAATTTTGATACGAGGGATTTTTTCAACAATTTCTTTTTAAAAAATTTGAAGTTTGTCAATAATAACGTTAAATAAATACATTAGTATATATAAAATTTCTTTAACATATTCATTTTGTGGATCATAAATTACGGGAGCAGTTTTTACAGATAATCCAAGCACTCACTTCACTTCTACGTATTATGATTGCAAATGACATTATGGTGTATTGGTGTACACATTCAAATTGTACGGGTAAATTGAATTATAAATTAAATCTTCTATTTAATACTGAAGATAGGTAGTACTATTTATTGTTTGTAAACAACTTGATTTGTTATAAACATGATGATGATACGTCTTATATGGATAATGAAGTTGATTGAGAAGATGTAGATCATTGCGCTCCCTCTTGTCTGCTCTCTCTGTGTGTGAATGTCCCATGTTCCACTGATGTTATGTTACTTCTGCGCATGGTGATATAAAATAGCTATATATATATGTATGTTTGGTTTTTTGTTAAAGTCAAATGAAGTTGGCCATGCAGTTCACTAAATGGGTGACAATCCATGTATATAATGCTCACTTTGCATGCATATTCATATGGTGGCCTTAATCAAATATACCACTTAAATCCTACGTTGAACTCTCTTTCTCTCTCCCCCATCTCTCTCATACAAACAGTGAGTGAACATGAGTCAAGATTCGATCTTGTTCTAAAAAGTATCGTATGGATATTATGGGTACCCAGGAATTCTTGTTAGATTAGTATTACTCCCAATGTTAACATTTTTTATGGTAAGTGATTATTGCTTGCTGTTTAAACTTTCAAAGTGATATCAATCGAATAAAAACTTTCGGATACTCGAATCTCCTATACAGAAACTTTCAAAACAAAAGTAAAGCTTAGTTCCATATGCTCTGTTTAATTTGGTCATCTTTAAGTACGAGTTTGAATTATTGGTGTACGTGTCTCATCTCATCATGCAATCTCTGATCTGATAACACACACTCGAATTAAATTTGGTACTGTAGAATCACACTGTAAAACTTGATAATTATTACTATCATTCATGCATGTACAAAAGTGACGAACATTATATTGTGATGTAATGCCCAGTACAAGCCAAGAAAAGGAAATGGCAAGAATTAATAATGGAATAAAAGCTGGTGATTGAGAGCTGATCTATGAATCCTAAATATATATATCATCGCATACAAATATAATGCTATATATATCTCTCGAAGCTAGGGAGCTCATATAAACAGACACACACACACCCAACACATAACAAGTCTCATTCACTAATCACTAGCCAGCTATACACAAGAAATTGTTTTCTATAATATTTAAATTTCTGATGCTCAAAATTTGTTCTTAATCATTTCTTTTCTTTCTGTATTATATGCCCTGATCAGTGGACATACAGTACTATATACATGTTAGTGGCAGGAGCTTAAACCTTGCGAGAGAGATTATCGAAGAGACACTGATGTATCATCGACCAGAAATAAGAGGATACAAATAAACTGAGAAAAAGAAATGAAGAGGTCACTGTCTGAATTCTGCAAGCAATAGTAAATGTGATGAATAATAATAAATAACCAACAAAAAAAGCTGCGCAAGGGATCATAATAATTTGGAGCATGCATGCATTTATTAACTGAAACAATAATGTGTGCATCACTGCATCTCATTTGAGGGTCCCAATATATAGTATGTCAGCTTTATCTAATCTGCTGCGTGTGTTAGAGCTCTTTCTCGCAACACTACCAGAAAAATGCCATTTAGCGTTACAAAATCTGTCGTTAAATGGCTATTTTTCGTCACTAAAATGAGGGTCGCTAATATTTTTTGTCGTTAAATGGAAATTTTCTGATGGAAAATAGCCATTTAGTGATTGATTTTTCTGTCGCCAAATGACATTTTTCTAGTAGTGATATATTTTATAGCCAATACTAAACCTCCATAAAAGAGAAGATATTGTGTTAGACACTTAGGGATTGTTTGGTTTGGATCAGAGTTAGGTTAGAGGAATAAAAATGAGCCCCTTCTCTTATTTGATTTGGAATTTTAGAAGGGAGGGGAGCCAAAATTTTGGCTCATTTACCCTTCCATTGGTTCACTCTAATTAGGGGGTTTTTAATTTAGTTTCCATTTTACCCTCATGTACATTGTGGTATCTAATAATACCCATTACACAAATAAAATTAAGATTGGTTGAGATGATCACAAGTTGATCACAACTTCTAATCATTCAGCTCAAATTTATCAAGCCCTTCGCTCAATTCAAATAGTATTGGTTGAGATCACAAGTTTTGTTCAAGTGTGACGTTGTTGTGTGTATGGGTGAGTAAGGGCATGTGTAGTACCAACTCCAGTTCTAAACATAAAACAGCGTTTGTAATGTAAGTTTTAATTATAGATAAAGTCTTATATTTAGAATTAGAGGAGGCCGGTACATATTATGTCTCTTGTTTAGTTCAATTCTGTTTCATTGTAGGAGTTTTTATACTAGTTTATCTGAAAATGTAGCACTCCTTCTAGTAATTGTTATAAGCTGCTTCGTTCCAACCATCTCACCAGAGCCAAAGATAGGTGGCTAAGTCATTAAATTTATTTAGAAATAAAAACACCAAGTTTGCCATATTTAAGGCAGCAATTATATCTTCAGAAGCAACAAAAGAAAAAGAAAAGAAAAATTGTATCAAACTTTAAATATAAACGTTGTTAGGAATAAAAGCAATACCCTCGCTTAACTAGTGACTTATATAATTAAGACCCCTCGTTGTTGTTTAATACGAAGAAAATAATTTGTGATAGGAATTCAAGGGAATAGTTGATAATGAACCAGTTGGAATCCATATTGGTTCAAGAAAGGGTTCAGTCATGCATGGAAGTTTGGTGTTAAAAAAAGTTGAAACCCTAATTGAATTGAAGTTGTGAGGCTTTTTTTCTGTGTCAGGTTTTGAGTGATCAGAAAACAATGTGTCTGTTTTGTAACGCGGTAGAGAAATATTTTTACTCAAGTCGAGAGTGGAGGAGATTATCTCATTTTACGGAAAAACACTGTTGAACGTGTTTTTGGGGAGTGAATAAGCTTTTCCAAACAAGCACAATATATATATGTATGGTGTGATGCGTGGGTGGGGAAGGGAAGGTCCTTCTCTTTACCATAAATATTTTTTTGAATGAAAGTATAATTGATTGCTCAGCAACAAGATATAAAAGTAGTTCTGTAGATAAAAGACAGACTACAAGGTCTTTTTACCATAAATTTTGATCATCAATTACTATTGCTTTTGCCATCATTGCGTTTTGCTCCCCACAAGACCAATCATCAATTACTCTCTCTCTCTCTAGCTACCTATCAAATTTGCTTTTGTTCCCATCTGACTGTATACACAACATTTTAACCTTCTCATTCCAATTCATAGGTCTTTATGAACAGAGATATCACCCCCTTCTTTTTTTTGTCAATGATATCACCCCCTTCTACATCTTATGCATATGGTATCAATTATTTTTTCCAACACACCTTTTGGTTTCTTTTATAAATATCAATCAATACTGTCATATATCAACATAATTCATTGAGACGGTTTACCCTTTTTCCTAAATATAAGGTATCATTCACTTTATCTTTCAAATTCGTAATTTTTTCTCTAACCATCCTTATTGAGTGCTCATAGTAGAAGATTTTCATACCACGGGATAGTTTCAATGTATATGACAACTGAATAGTGTATTTTTAGAAAAATGAATACACACATTCTTACGAATAGCAAACTAAACTAATTTTTTTATGTATATAAATTAGTTATCTAGCTACTCTAATAAAGATCAAAGAATAAAAACATCTATCTCGAACAATACCAATAGATTTAAGTGTTGATCGGGTCACAAGTTTAATTCTCACTGCTAATGAGGTGGGGATTTTGTTGAAGGACCATCTATACTTGTTATCTCTATGAGATCTTTTTGAACTTAAAAACATTGTTTGGTTATGGTGAGATCCATTTACTAAGCATAAACTTAGTGATGACTTTAAGAATTATTTGAGAATTATATTTAGAGAGGATGCAGATCATATATA
>JANTPZ010093711.1:0-10825 GCA_025593235.1 Vachellia pachyceras | reverse complement strand
TTTCTTTTGCTGCAATCCGCTATTTTTCAATTTACAAATTCTGAAATTTAACTAGTTGATTCCAATAATTTGCCCCTTATCACACAATTAGGTTATTAATATTTTTTGAATTTGATATTGATGAGGTCATTATTTTATCATTTTCCTTCTTTGTTTGAAAGTTCTTTTCAGAATATCTTTTACTGATTCCGGATAAAACTTAGATTTTAGAGAATAGATTTTACGGATTCCAAAGTAAAACTTAGGTTTCAAAACCTGCTTTTTAAAAGATTGTGTTTGGAAGTTATTGGCTTTTACATAATTCAAGGCAAAAAGTACACAGGAAAGGGGGAACAGGAGAAAGAAAAAGTGGGAAAGAAAAAATTTATTAAGAAGGGTGTGATTTGACAAGAAAATAACTTTTTTCATAATATAGGTTTCAAACCGAGATTTTATATTTAAAATAATTCTTATAAAAAATGTGAGTATTTAGATAAAATTTAAATTTTAAAGTAAAATTTACATCTTAAAATTAAACCTAATTTTCAGAAATTACATTCAAATCAGCTCTGAGAGTCTGGAAGAAATTTATAGTTGAAATTGATCAAAGAACAGATGCAGGCAGCCCGGCATACGCCAAAAACAGGCAATATCGAGACTAGAGAGAGAGGGACACAGATTTAGGGTTCAAGAGGGGTTTTTCCTTCGTCACATATCCACAATTCACAAGGAGCATTCCGCACAGGGTCTCATCGGCGACTGAAGCAACCGCTACCATCACGACCGGTTCAAATCATACGGACAGGAGCTGGAGGGTCTCCATTTGGCTTGTTTTACCGTTCATCAGTGGCGCAGTTGAATAAAAGGGAAATGCTACTCCGTTCATACCAAACATGTCTATCAGTTGTGCGCCATTTCTCAATCAAGGCGACGGCTGAGACGTCGGCGCAAACCTCTACCGCCGCTGTCCCCACCTTCCCCCGAGGCCGAGACACGCTGGGTCGAAGGCTTCTTAGTCTTGTCTACCCGAAACGCAGTGCCGTCATTGCCATCAATAAATGGAAAGAAGAAGGCAACACGGCTCGCAAATACGAGCTCAATCGTATCGTTCGCGAGCTCCGTAAGCTCAAGCGGTACAAACACGCTCTCGAGGTTGGTTCTACACATTTCTCTTCAATTTGTCCTCTACACTTCCACCTTTATGATTCCCGGGTCAGCTCTATACTGTTTGGCTTAGAGTTAGGTTCTACTTGCTATTGTTGCATAGTGTTGAAAACATTTATTCATTACGATCGAGTTCGTTATGTGGGGGAATTTACTACTCGGATCAGTTCTGTGCAGTGTGGTTCTAATATCATGTTTTGCTTAATCCTTAACTTAGCATGAGTTGTTAAGACATAATCGTTTACGTTCGTTTGCTAGAATGGACAGAATTTGTGAGAAAGGGTTAACATTAAGTTCATCATTCGCATACCATTGAAACCCAGCTTGTGAAAATGGTTGGTGAGAATCCTCAAGTTCTCCCTTCTTGTAATTAGGATATGGAAAACTACTCAGAAATGCATATGAAGGTTTAAAGCCGTTGATAATGCATTGCAGAGTTTCGTATTTGGTCTTTTTATTCGCTCCAGTTTGTTGTGCCCATCTCTGTTTGAAAGTATAAGGAAGAAATGAGATTTATTTTGTGGAAACAATTTTATAATTATTTGTGATATGCGTGTGTTTTATGGAATTAAATGATGGATTGACTGGAAATCTCTTTACTGGCCTTCTATCTGTATAGCTTGACCGTAATTCTGCTTTTTCAAATGCAGATCTGTGAGTGGATGACCTTACAGCCAGACATCAAGCTACTGTCAGGAGACTATGCCGTCCATTTGGACTTGATAGCAAAAGTTCGTGGTTTAAGTAGTGCTGAAAAATTCTTTGAGGATCTTCCTGATCGAACCAGAGGTCAACCAACCTGTTCTGCTCTTCTCCATGTCTATGTCCAAAACAATTTGGCCGACAAAGCTGAAGCTCTCATGTTGAAAATGTCAGAATGCGGTCTCTTGAAAAATCCTCTTCCTTTTAATCACATGCTATCTCTCTACTTGTCAAATGGGAAATTTGAAAAGTTCCATGAAACCATTCAGGAGCTAAAGAAGAACGTGTTGCCAGACGTTGTAACTTTTAATTTGTGGTTAACTGTTTGTGCTTCACAGGACGACGTGGAAGGTGCAGAAAGAGTTTTTCTTGAGCTCAAGAAGGCAAAATTAGATCCAGACTGGGTTACATATAGTACATTAACCAATTTATACATTAAAAATGCATTGCCTGAAAAAGCAGCATCTACTTTGAAAGAGATGGAGAGCAGAACCTCAAGGAAAACTCGAGTTGCATATCCTTCTCTCCTTAGCTTGCATGCAAACATGGGAAATAAGGATGAAGTTTTTCGAATATGGAAGAAGATGAAATCATGCTTTCGCAAAATGAATGATGCTGAGTACACTTGTATGATATCATCACTGGTGAGGCTAAGTGAATTTACAGAAGCTGAGAACCTTTATCAAGAATGGGAGTCAGTTACTGGGACCAAAGATGTCAGAGTTTCGAATATACTTCTTGCTTCATACATTAACCGAAACCAGATGGAAACAGCTGAAAACTTTTTCAATCAGTTTGTGCAAAAAGGCATAGATCCCTGTTACACTACATGGGAGCTATTTACTTGGGGGTATTTGAAAAAGAATGATGTAGAGAAAGTACTGGATAATTTCAAGAAAGCCATTACTAGTGTGAAAAAATGGAATCCTGATCAAAGTTTAGTGAGGAAGATCTTCAAAATGCTAGAGGACCAGGCCCATGTTGAAGGGGCAGAGCAATTGTTGGTTGCCCTCCGAGATGCTGGCCACGTGAATACTGAGATATACAATCTACTTCTCAAAACTTATGCTAAAGCTGGTAAAATGCCACTCATTGTTGCTGAAAGGATGAAGAAGGACAATGTTCCATTGGATATAGAGACTTTTAGGCTCTTAGACCTAACCAGTAAAATGTGCGTGAGTACGTTTGAACTTTAAAGCATTTTGTCATTAGTGCAGGATAAATGTGCCCTAAGGCACAGTTTTGTACTTGAAAGATTTTATTCACGGATACTTCTCCTGTATGAATTAAATCTGATTCAAGCCAGGACGGTTATGTATCAAATTCGTCAATGTAAGACATTTCAACTATGCCTGAATATGGAATCAGGCAGTGAACCTTGAATCAGGAGGCACAATCAGAAAAATTGCCCTGGTTCAGTAGTCAGTACTTTGTATTATGTATAATAGCTCATTGGCCGAGCCCCTCATGTTCGATCTGCGTATGGGGATGCAATTTTTAGTATTATTTTGAAGTAATAGTCATGTGGCTAAGAGTTCAGATATTCAGAGGAAGTTGATTTAGCTTGCAAGGATTTCTGTTTGCTCTCGGGTTTCAATTGATTCTCAGCCAATCAATTGTTATGCAAAAATCTTTTTGTTTTTTGTTTTTTAACTACAAAGACAAGCCTCAAGCTTGAAGATTATAAAAGGATCTGCTAAAAACATGAAGTACTATTGTTAGTGTGTTTGGGAACATGGTATGGTTTGGTTTTAAAAACAGAGGAGATAAACATTCCAGTAAAATTTGGAATAATTTTTAAACATTAAAACCGTCTGCCTTAGTTGATCCAAATGAGTGTCCTAGATGCTGGCATGGTGCATAGTATTGCGCCCTACTGTTTCCTAATTATGTACTGAATGGATGGGTATCTTCATAATAAAAGTTTGATGTAGTGGTATGAAAACTCTAGTCCAAGCAAGAGTTATGAGTTCAATCCCATTTATAATATTAAACGATTAGTGTTTAATCTTTTTTTAATAAAGAAAGGAGAAATGACTTAAAAGAACATGATATCATTAAATAATACATATTTATATATATAATGTAAAATGATTTAAAAGAATATGATATTAAATAACATGTATTTATATACGTGTGTGTCGTTTTTTGTGTATTCCCATAATTTGAGGGGAAAATATAATGATAAAAAAGTAAGCACTATACAAATAAAAAGTTGATCGGCATCCATCCATCAGGAAGTAAATTAAATACAGGGAGGAGCAAGGCACACGTGATGAGATTTCAAGCCAAGCGGGGAAATGCAGAGGAGAATGCTGGCGGAAAGGAGGAGAGGAGGAGCACGTAAGACACTAGCTGCCTGGACAGATGGTCAACGCAGATGGAGATAAAGAGGCCGGAGGAGGGGACGAGCAAGCGTGAGAGAGAGGAGGTGCCCGGCGTGAGATTGCAGGCGTCGGGCTTCAAATGCTCTCAAGTAAAGGGGGAGAGGAGAGGAGAGGAGGAAGGAAGGAGAAAAATAATCTAAACATAAAATTCAACTATGGGCTTGTTTGGGAATTCCCTTGGGAGAACGATCACAGATTTTGAGGTAAATATGTGAGAAAAATTTTATCTCGGTAAACGTAAAAATGGATTATTTGCCTCCCCAAGCAAACCCTATAAGTGACGTGAAAGAGTAGATAAGAAGTATTGCAAAGTGGCCTATCTACACAAGTGGCGTTAAAAAGCATTGTACGTTCTTTCGTTCAAGATATCTGGATTTGGTGGGGTGGTTAAGAAAAGTTTGCTAATTGCCTGAGGCTGCGCCATACATACGTATACAGGAAAGGGGCTTAAATATATATATATATATATATATAACATGAACCGCTTGTAGATGACCAAAATAAAGATACGGAGGAGCAGAAAAAGAACGATTAGGTCATGAGAGTTCATGGAGCAAGCAGATGAGCGTTGCGCCACAGAAATAGTTGCAACAACCACAACACTGGTAAGGGTTTACCCAACCCAACCCTCATCCCGCAACCTGCCTCCTCTCACCCCACGTACCAAGCCTCTCCACTCATCCACTTTACACAAATGCCCTTGCCCTATTCACGGATTTGCATGGCCAGTTGGTTAGGAGAGCTACAAATTTGTCATTTTGAAGGTGTAAACCAACTCATATGGGTCACTTCAACTTAACGTGGGTGATTTAATATTTGGACTTTGGGTATGGAGCTCTGACCAAAACTCCCACAAATAAAATTAGTCGATTGCTCGGATACTAAGATTTTGAATACCGGATGATTTGTAAAAACTTCAGAGCTTTGGAGAGATTATTAAAATTTTACATGTATTTGGAAATTTGGCTTTCCGAATCGGTTAAAGATTGGGTTGTTCACGTAATTTGAATCCATAACCAGGGTCAAATATGTCAAAGAACCTCGTATCGTGTGCCCTCAAAACTCATGTGCTTAACAACGTAAGTAATCCCACGCGCAACGACATGCGACGTTGTCGTTCGGCTTTTTTTTTGGGGAATATGTCGTTCGGCTTTTTGAGCTGAGAGATGAGGAGTTCACGCGATGGTGTGGGAGCGTGGGCAGCGTTGGTGACGGGTGGTCCCCCAGAATGCCGTTTGAATCTCTTTTGTTATGTTCCCTCGCATTTGATTTAATATTTCTAGTTTAGCGGCAGGTCAGAAGCTGGACCTTAAAAAGCCAGCCAACCTAGTTACCTCCCATTGCAGACAGAACACAGCAACTAAAACGTCGTTCGTCAACAAATAGAGAGACAACTCCTCCTTCGTCCATGGCTTCTTCTGTTTATGAAGATGAATTTGGCTTCGGTTTTGATGAAGGAATGCTCCACTGCTTGCCCTCCAATGTTGTGCACGAGGCTTGCCTCCTCCATAAGGTCTTTTTTCCTCTTCCTCTTCCCATATATCTTGTTGTTCATATTCTTCATAACTCTGTATTTTGGCTTCTCTGTCTAAGAGATAGCTTATTCATTAATAAACAACGCGCGGCCATTTCAGGTTGGAGATGTATACATACATATATATATGTCCATATTACGGGATTGCATTCACATGTTGTTTAGCTCTGTTTCAGGTACATACGAGGCACTGCCACCAAAATCACCATCAGCTTCGTCACCACAAATCTTCAGTAGAATCACAGGTAAGAAAAATTCAAACGTGCCAGAGTTCCATAAGAGCTCTTGCTCCAGATTGCGCTTAGCTAGCTTAGGCTTATATACACGTATGTAAAGATTGAACTCCAACATACACACAGGCCCTGTTCATTCTCTTGCGTTTAAAATAACAAAAGAGAGACGGAAAGTGTAAAGCTTGGCTGGTGAAATGGATGATATGTTGGGTTTAGGCATTGACAAGCTATACAATATTTTCCTCTGCTTTAAATCAAAAGGGGGCCTTTTTAAGTTGTTCTCCACTATTTCCCTTTTTAAGTTATATCACGTTGGGATGAGTTATGGATCGATTTGTTATTATCATTAGCACGTACACAAACAGACAGAAAGAGCGCAATTGCCTTTTAATTTTCAAGTTCGTAAAGTACCTAGAGAATGTGCCAAATTCTGAAACTGAAACCTCCTCCAATCCCATCGGCTTGATCCTCTTCTCTCTTATCTGTTTGGAGTAACAGTTTAGGTGTATAAGAAAGGTCCAATGCAACAGAGCCTAAACCTAAACAATTAATATAGAAGTCTCAGTGGCTTACAGAAAAGTAAATAAAGGCCTGTTTAGCAATCATAGTGCAAATCACGTTTGTGTAAGCTGAGCCGAAATTCCTCTTGCGTATATAAAACCATTGTTCAAGTGGATTCCCAAAAACACATAAAATCAAATTAAACATATACCCCTGTGATGCTCTGTTTTGAAGAGCCTTCTGCATTAAACATTAGTGTTTGTGATACAGTAAATATATATCGTCATACAGTTTTGTTTTACGCAGTACCACTCAAGATCATCAAATCAGAGGCCGAAAGTAGCCAATGGTGGATACGGTGGGATGAAAGCAATTTTCTTGGAATCTGGGCAGAGATCGTGTGGAACGGGTGTATTCTTACCCCATACAGCAGGCATAAACTTCCAGACTCGCAAGAAGAAGCCAGGTTTGTGTGTGTGTGTGTCTTTTTTTTTTTTTTTAATTTCGAGATTTAGACGCATGAACTGCTGTTCTCGCACTTATTCATGCAATAAGTGAATTGCAGGAGGATCTGGCATCCTGAGTCTCATTTAAATGGTTAGAATATCCGTTTATTGTTTTAAATTTGCATCAAATTATATTTTTAATCCTTCGAGAATCAACCATTTAAATGAGAACTCTACCGCTAAATTTAAAGGACTGAAATTAAAATAAAATATAGTATTTTTATATTCTAAAATTAGTTTAAAATATAAAATATCATATCAAGTGATTAAAACTTAAGCATGCTTTGTCATAATTTAAATTTACTTACTGAAACTAACGACATTAAAAGTACACTTAATAAATCTAAGAGACATGAGATTTGATATAAATTTGGTGGATTAAGTGTATATTTTAACTTGTTTAAATTAAATGGTGGAGATTTCTGACTCTTGAGACTATGATTATATATAATTTGCAGGATGTGCTCCGGTGCTCCTTCCAAACCGAGTGATTCGAGCTCTAAATTTCAACGTGCATACCTTAGGCTTGCAAATTTCACCCCGCCAAGGTCTCATTAAATAAATAATTTCCCATTAGTTATTCATAATTAAGTCGACTGCTCACTACATTACTAGAAATGAAAATATAATCAAACCATGCATGTGATCGATCATTGCAGAGCCAAACTACGAGGCCAGACGTGGAGAAGACCAGAGAAAGGCAGGCAATAAGAAGAAGAAGTGTGACCAGAAAAATGGGTCAAAGCATGGTGATAATGGCGTTGACCAAAGTCAATGCCAAGCAATGATATTTCTTCCAAAGGAATGGACTTACTAAGCTAATGCAGCTGCATGATATATATATATATATATATATATATAGTCGCACTCACAAGGGAAGCTGCCAACAATAAAGATTAAGCATGCCGTTTTTTTGTACTGTGTGCTGCTGTGGCTGTGGGTTACATTCCCGCGAGAATCACAATTAGGTTCGAAACTGGTGAAATTGTATCTAACAAATGAACCTGTCATGTGTTAATTCGATTGTTTAAAATCTCTCTGTGATTCTCCCTGCATCATTTAGCTCCATTTTCCACCTTCTCCATCAATAATCAACAGCACATAGGTTTTTAGTTTTTTTTAGTATTGTAGTTGCGATACATAATCGATGTAGAGTATTAATTAAAGATGTACCCGTTGTTGCACTGTTATTAATATGATTCAATCTTGTTTTAGAAATAATTATTCCTTATGCTAAATGGTAGTATAACTGATGACAAAAAAATAAATCAGTAAAAGATGCAAGAAAAGAAGAATTACTAAAGAAGAAGAAGAAAAGAGTTCACAATCCAGCAAAGGGTGGACTGCAAATATTTACATGGTTGAAAAAAAAAATATCTCCCCTGCTCTTCCTAATCCAATGAAGAGATCGAAAAGGATGGCCTTTAAATGAAACCCTTGAATATGACGCCACCATTTTCTGGTGTCGCAGTTCTGGTACCGAGAAACTTCGGTGAATTTGGCTGTAGATGCTCATCAAATGTATTCATATTTAGACTTAGAGGGTAGTATATCAAAGTAATTACATGTTTCTCACTGGCAAATCCTCGCATTACACTGAGATTTAAATTTATAACCAACTGTGGGTTATGAACAACTCCTTTTCAACTATTATAACTTTTGTTAGCTATAAGGATCCTTTTAAACTGTAATTAAACATGATAAATTATGCCTTAAAACTAAGGTTTAAAGTGCAAACTTGCTTTAAAAGTTTTCTCTTAAAACAATGTTTTCTCGAAAGTTTTACAAAGAAACAGTTTACTCTATTCCAATAAAAAATTAATGTTGACCCTAAAAATTGAGGTTGACTATTATCAATGGGAGGGGTAATATTGTTTCATTTTGAAACTTTTAGGTAACATTTGTGACATCATTAAGTATTGTTTCTATTTAACCACATGTAGGCATATGGTTTTGTCTCTCTGAGATCCCATAGTCACCCAAAAGGCGTATTAGATATCAAATGTTGTGCCTCAACTACATATATGGCCTTCATTTTTGAATGGGTCCAACCGATATGGGACTTGAATTTACCCTACCTACTACGTCTCCCTTCCCCCCTTCACCCATTTTGGAATCTCTCATTGTATTAGGTCCATAGCAATGCTTGGTGTGAGAGTGTCTTTGACATCTGAGGCACTTTTTGAGTGACTATAGGATCTCAAGAGGACAAAACCATATACCTATGAGCGGCTAAATAGGGATAATATCTTAGGATGTCACAACATTGCTCACAAAAAAAGTATTTTAGTGAAATATTGCTCTTGGCCAAAAACTTCCCGTACAAATTTGCATTTTAACCCTAAAACTAAACTTCCCATACAAATTTGCACTTTAACCTTAAAACTAAGCATATTTCATTGTTTTATTGGATGTAAGAGTATTAATGTACAAAAACTCAGACTAGTGATTGAACCGGATAAGGTAGTGGATCAAAGGTTAGTAGATCAGATCGGAATCAAACATATGGTCAGACCGGAAGGTGAGGAATAAAAAAAATAAATCTCATCACACATCCACACCATCCAAAATTGAAAATTCCAAATACTAAATAGTAAATTGCTAAACCAATCATATACTTATAGCCTATTTATTATTAAAATTTTTTTACAATTTCAATTATAACAAAATATACCGGGGTAAGAATTGAATATAGAGAATATTTTTTTTTAGCAAAGAATATAGAGTATACATTCATCCTCTATTTTTATTTTTATTTTTTTTCTTTTTCCTTTCATTTTATTTTTCTCTAAACTGTATCCACGTGAATTTTCCTAAATTTCCTTGTCTACTCATCTTTTTTTTTTTTGGTCTATTCATGTCTCATGCTCCTTCTCTTTCCTTAATTTTCTTTTCTCTCTCACGTGAATTTTTCTTCAACACTTAACAATTAACTCACATCAGAAGCCTAACGCTACTCTTGCCCCTCTTTACAGGGCGTGTGAACTCATGGTCTATCCCTTTTTAGTTTTTTCTCTTCTTCTTTCTTTCACGTCACCATAGGGTTGAGGAAGGAGCTTGAGTGCACGAAATGGAGATGGAGATGGAAATGGAGATGGAGATGAGGGAAGAGCTATTTTCTCTCTTTCTTCTTCCTTCTTTCACAGCAACCAGGAAACGACCTGACGGAGGGGGAGAGCTCACGCGCGTGAGAAAAAAAACCACTGAGGGAGGTGAGGTATGAGTGAAGCAAGTTGTAAATTTTTTTTAAACCTGAGTTCCAACTATCACTCTAAGTTATAACATGTTAGGCCGAATCATCATAACCCAAATTTAAACCATGACTCAGATCGGATTGGAGGCTAGATCATCAGTTTTCAACTTGATCCGAACGGTTTAGTCCGGTTCACATACCTTGAAGAATATTGAGTTTAAGACAAAACATCTCTAAGTATATTGCATTTAAAAATCAAGAAGCATTTACTAAAATTTAAAAGTTATATATAAAAACTCTAACAACAAATTTCATATTTAAATTCTTCACATGGTAAAAAAATTCACATGCAAATTAAAATAGAAAAATTGTGAAAAAATTCTTCATTAGAGTTTACCCTTTGAATATACCTAGCCACATGGTCTAGGTTGGCGGCAAAAACAACTTGGGGGTTATTTGCCATCATTTCTTGAAACTTAGGTTTGGTTTCAAAACCTAGGTTTTAACCCAAAACCTATGTTTTGTCCAAGTATAACATTTTTTTGAGAAGCTATTTTGGTTACAAAATCTCAGTTTGAAACCTAGGTTTTCTCTTTCCTACTTTTTCCTCTTTTTTCCTTTTTTTC
>JANTPZ010093710.1:0-12679 GCA_025593235.1 Vachellia pachyceras | reverse complement strand
GCTCTGCAACTTTCCTTATTCGTTACTAACAACGT
This sequence comes from Vachellia pachyceras, assembly GCA_025593235.1. Taxonomy (NCBI): domain Eukaryota; kingdom Viridiplantae; phylum Streptophyta; class Magnoliopsida; order Fabales; family Fabaceae; genus Vachellia; species Vachellia pachyceras. The sequence continues at coordinate 12,644 of JANTPZ010093710.1, read as the reverse complement.
TTGAATCTCACCTGCCTTCATAAATGCAGAAGCCCAGGATCATAGAAAGAGAAAAAGCTGTCCTTACCTCCTAACAGACAGATCGCATGATTCAGCCGTCGACGCCTACATTCCTCAGAAGCATTTAATACAGCATTAATGGCGAAGACGAAGGGTTGTTGAATGAGAGTAACGGACACTTAAATGTCTCTAACGAAAACTTCATTACCTCTCAACTATAAAAGCCCGAGCATTCATTGCAAAAGCAGAGAACAATTCTTACAAGCATTCAAAGCACTCAGCTACTTTCTCTGTAAATCATTAGTATTTCACTGAGCTTCATTATTAGCTATTCACTCTTTGAGAGAGTTTCATTCAGCTACTTCTTGCTTTAAACTATTGAGATATTCAAGGTTGGGACCTTGAATTTATTGGGCTGAGAATTGATCAGAAAACAGAGAGTGTGTGACTCTGTTTCATTACGTATTGTAAGGGGGAGTGCGAATCTCCATTGTAAAGGCTGGTACGCCTAGTTTATTGTTGATTAGTAGATTACAAAGCTCAGAGGTGCTCTGAGGACTGGACGTAGGTCAGAAGGACCGAACCAGGATAAATCCCCTTGTTCATCTCTCCTTTTATCTCTCGGTGACATTGCTCTTACTTTTGCATTTAAGTTTTAAATTTTCAAAGGGGACCAATTCACCCCCCTCTTGGTCTTATCCTGCTCTAACAGTGGGATAGTACGAGCCCATGGGTTCAGTCAGAGGAAATAAGGCTGGTGAGGAATAAGGGAGATCAGAGAAATAAATCTTGTTCATTGATTATTGGGCAACTTTATTATGAGATAAGCATAAGTTTATGATGTCATATATTGATGAACATGTATGCTTATATATAAGTTGATTAAGTGATATTTTGTTATGTTATTATCTTTAATGTGGACATCCCACTTGACACCTCATGGGTACTTACTCGTACGCCCAATGAGATGGAATTGCTGGTTGCTGAGACGTTTGTCTCACCTTGTTGCTTTAGCATTTTTTTTCAGGTGGTAGTTCCCGTGTGGGTCCGTCGGGGAAGTCTCTGGAAGCTTGAGCTACTTTCTGTAAAAGTAGTGCTTCCATCTTCTAGTTATGTGTATTATTATATATTGCCACGTTAGGGCTCATTATGCATATGTTGACTTATTTTGACCGATTGTTGAATTATTTTGACCGTTTGACTTATCGATGGTTTACGTTTGGTCTGAACCTCTATGGTCTAGCGCTCAATGATGGTTTCGATATTGACTAGTCAAAGGAATTTTCAATCAAATATTTTGTTATTAGCGTTTTAAGAAAATGATTTTACAGTTGACAACTTTATCCTTTTTCAGTTCCATTTTTCTCATTGTGACATAACTCATCAAAATCTCAATATTACTTTTCAGGTACTTGAACTTCTCTTGAGGTTTTTATAACTAGTTATGTCTTGGCCTCTTCTAAAGTGCCAACCTCCTCAATATAATCATCTTAATTATATGCTCCTCTTTATCCAAAATATAATATTTGAAACCGATTGTTTATCATGCTTCAGGCATGTCTCATTCTTATTTATATTAATTGGAGCATTTTCAGCTGGAATATGAGAATTAATAATTCTCATTTAGGTCAGTAATTAGATCTGGCAGATATTTTTACAATATCTCATGAATGCAATATTTGATGAACTTCTGGTTCATACTATTTTATTTGAGGATCTATATTTGATAGTAATAATGCATTCAATGTATTTTATTTTCCAGCTATTCAATTTCTCCCCCTCATGTCGAAAAACCTTTTCAAATGACAATCAACTAATAATGCAGTACAAATCTCATAAATCCATTTTCTCTTTTTAGAAACATAATTTTGTTTCATTTAGAGACAAACAAGGAGAAGAATCTTGCTCAACATTTATCTTAACTTTCCATCTATGTGCATTATTGTGGATCAATAAGAATAAACATTGCATATTCAAACATTCAAGATGTAAAATATCTAACTCCTAACCAAAAGTCAATTTCATTAGGAGAATTTTGTTGGCTTAATATGTATAAGTGATGCAATATATCAACTCAGATATACCAACACTGAAATAATAATCTTGTTCTCATAAGCATTGATCAAATTATATATGGAGGCTTTAATGAATGATTATGGATCGTATAATCTGGAAATTGTGCACTCATGAATATAATAATTTGTTCGAACAATCTTGTAAACTTCAGGCTGCAAGCTACTAATAACCACACATGTAACCATATTATAGATGCATCTATCAAACTTAATGAATATTTGTATGGTTTACATGCTTTTCAAATGGCCCATATAAGTTAATATATTTCCAGAAATGTAGAGATCCATTTTAAATCATAACCAATGATATTCTCATGATCCATATTCTATTGAGAACAAGCATCACATGATAACCTTTGAATTATATATAATGTGATGGTTATTCATGAAGAATCTTCTGACGTTCCAATAGATGTCAATACATAATCTTTGACATTATATTGCATCTTATATATGATTCGGATGATCAAACAAGTCATGCCAACACTAAATTTGTTTGGAACAGTAAACTTTTGGTTTACTGTGCTTCTTAATTTTCGTATTGATTTAAAGTCTCAATATGATATATTTAACATGACATCCACAAATTATGAAAATTAAAACACATTTATCTCTAGATAAATGTAAAATTCTCGTACCCATATATTGCTTGTTTCAAGCAACATAAAAATTTAATAATTCACAAAACTTGTCTCACTAGCCTTCACTTAATTCATAATGCACTTTAGTATTTATAAAGGGAGGCAAACAATTTATATTACTTTACAACCATGATTGTAAGGTACCCCACATACAAGGCTACTAGGTACTCCACACTTTCAAGTATTTTATATCTTATGATTCTAATTTAAATTAGATTTTCATGCCATGTAATTCCCTTCCATTCTAATTAAATTAGAATAACTTGAATGTTGTCCACCGGTTTTCACAAATATAAAGGAGTACTTAATTTAGTATTATAATTTTACCTTCTCTATTAGGTCAGCAGTTGAATATAATTGACACACATCCAAAATGTAAATAAACATCCATTAATATCCAGATAACCAAAAGATAATTATTCACTTAATTACAAAAATTTAATTCCAATACACGACTATATATCATGCAAATGAATAAAACTATCATCCGTTGGCCTTAAACACAAATGTGCCATTTGCATTTGTAAGTTTATGCAACGGATGCAAAAATTTATCCAATTGGCTCTAAACATAATGAATTTTCATTAAATCTGTCATACATATTAATATACTTATTAATTAAAACAATAAAGCCTCCAACTAATCATAGAAAGCAAATTCACAAATTGAAGAATTATTTTCCTAACATAAATAATGTAATAATATGTATTAAAACATGAAAAATTTACAATTAAACCCCAAATAGGAGAATTAATGAATGAAAGGTCTCAAAGGTTCAAAAAATTATCATAAGGTCCTAGAAGTAACTGCTGGGGTTGTCATTAACAACCCCAGCAGCTTTCATTAACAACCTCAACAGTTACTTCTGGGACCTCATGATAATTTTTTGAACCTTTGAGATCATTTTATAGTTAATTCCCTTACTTGGGACCTGTGTGTCATTTTCCCTTAAAACATTTCACAATACCCATGAATATTTACTGTGCAAGACTAAATGCATTCTCCTTCTCATAGTTTTTTTTAACAGGACACACTTTTGACAACGTAGTGACTGATAAGGCACGGTTAAACCACCATATCAAGTTATTACTGTTTAATCATCATAACATAATCATTATGAGTGTCCAAACACAAGATTAATAGGAAATATAAATATATCAATTAATCATATGTTCCATGTCTCATACGATCCTTTCCCATTCTAATTAAATTAGAACGTTTTCCACTAAAATACCCACAAGAAGATGATAATAATAATAAGTATAACTAAACTACATGTGAAGAAAACTTTAAACCCTGAATTGAGCAAATCTATTGAACCTTTCAATATTACATCACATTAATAGACTTTTAGAGTATCTACAGTACATACGATGGTAAATAAATTAAAACTCAAAGATAACGTTATAATATTTTTTTCATACATGCAAAATCAATTGCACATTACTAAAAATATTATTTAATTTGAGAAAACCTTTGATAGAATAATAGAAAATTAGCAATTATTAAAACCCAGTAAATCCCTTGAATAGGACAACAAACCTTTCAGTAGCAAGGACATGTAACCCCACAACGGATGGATATAGACCGTTAATTTAAACAACGTAACATATACAAATAAACATCCAATTAATATGCTGCTCAAAAGGTACCACATAAATGCCCACACTATTGAAATATATCACAAATACTACACAACTACCATGAGGCTTCCGTTTTCGAAGTAACAAAACTTGTTAAAATAAGTAGGCGAACCACTTATATGCTATTACGCTTGGTTTAGTATTAGTGAGTTATTCATAGTGGTCTACAAGTCTGAGGTATTAATCAATAGCCGACCAAGTTATTTAGAATGTTACATTGAAATAGCCAAATGATAAAAACACATTTTACCACTATGCACTTCACTTCCCTAGATTTTTCTTTCATTATGTATATAACAATTTTTTCCCATTTGGTTTTCCTATTTTCGTAACAGTTCATTTGTTCACAAGTGCTTTCGTTGGCCAAAAAGAGTTAAAGAAAACTATTTTGGAAGGAGTAATAAACTAATATATAGTACGCGGTGCTATGCTTTTTGCCAACCGAAGATTAGTCCCTCTCGAAAGTATTAAAATCCAAATATACCTTGCTACCATTCAGCATAAGATCCTGAAGAGATGCCATTTTGATTTCATGTGGAAAGCTTGTAAGTTTGAGGCATCCTCTAACTTTTAATACAAGCAGCTTAAAGAGCTTAAAGAGAGATCTCACTGAATCATGAACTTTGATCAAATTGGAACAATCATTAGAAGACAATCTCCTTAAACTTTGGCACTGAGATATATCACGTACTTCTGATATGAATTTCTCTATATTTGTCAAAAATTCAAATAATTTCAATGGCATTCAAGTCAAATAACATTGCTAATCATATCATTTTTCGGGCCATATATTTCAACGCCAAATAAAAAAACCTCAACTGGTATGATGCTTGACCATAAGCATGAATTCATGCATTTCAAAGCTTTGCTAGTCGTAGACAATACTTGCCTTCATGAATAATGCAATCTCATTTAAATGATGTTCCAATTAAAAAATGCCATAAGAGATAAACATATTTTAGACATCAACAATACTGAGCATAACATCCTTTTCCTATTGTGATTCTCTCTAGATTTTTTTGTCAACATAATTTGTGCTTGCAGATGAATTATGGAACGGTATTTTTGAACTATCATATTCATCAACTGACACTCTTTCTTTTCGAAACATATAGTCTCACTATACTAACAACATAAAGTGTCTTTCTTTTAATATGATTATCAATATATTCTAATATTTTCCAAACTACATTATGAGAATCTAGAAACTGCATATATCAATATCAAATTTATATATAGTAGGAAATCATATCAAGTAGTAAACCAAGTAAGGATGACAATACCTAATCAGGTTACCTGGAGAATCAGTCCAAGACAAAGAAATAAGAGAGAACCATGATATCTAGATACCTTCATGCACTACCACACCATATGGATATCTTCATGCAACAAACAAAAGCTGTAAAGATCAACAAAATGCCATTAACTCATCTAGTAGAGGATCATGTTATGAAAAAAAGGAGATTTGGGATTGGGAAGATGAACAAATAAGAGAGAAATTGTAAAGAGAGGAGATGAACAATTCTTATTCATCATTTGGATCTACATCATATGTATTGCATAGCTTCCATACCGAGGCCTTTAACTTAATTAATGTTACATTGAATAAATACAAACATCAATTCTCATTAGTATACAACATGTAACCGTTTTATAAAAACCTCTAAAAGCTATTCATGAGAGAGGTTATTATGAATGGAATATGAAAGGCTAATAGTTTATGGACATATGTTTATAACAGTTTTGTTCAAAATAAAAATAATGAATTAATATTTTATTTAAAATGATTTGTTTCTAAAACTTATAAATAAATAAAAGAATAAATTTAGGTCCGTCTCCTTATGTTGGCTACCAATCACGAGCCCGACTTTCGCCCTCGACTCTGTACATAAGGGGCATAGCCATCAAAATCTAGAGGTAGATTCCCAATTTCCCATAATCCCTCTCATACTAACTAAACATTAGGAGGAGGAGGATGGTCCAAAAGACTAAAATTACCAGCAGTGACGCCTCCAACACAGTCCGAGAGCAGAAACAGCTTCCAATAACCTCTGCCAGCAGGTTTAGATTATAGCCATGGATGACACCAATTAGCTTAGCGAGAGTTTGAACGTGAAACCTGTTACCCAAGAATCATTCATATGGCCATCTTCAATGACACCACCACCACCACAACCACTTTGTCCATTCTTTCAAATTAATAACAGAACCATCAACCTTCTTCAAGCTTAATGAAACCTTCTCTTTTCGATCTGTCTCTCACGCAGACTTGCAACGATGTGCGATATAATAGAGATGGCAAGATTGGATCAAGTCTTCATCACAGCATCATAAACGCGTTTCGTCTAAACCTATTGGAGTGGCACTCCCAAATCATTTGTTGCATCTGGTTGTCAATTTAAATACCTTATCATTCATTAAACAAATACATGACACAATCTTCTAACTATTTATTAGAGCTAGCTGACTTTCAGTCTCAATTCACTTTGTTTGTCAAATGTATTACACAATTTTGAACTTGGCAAAGTGAGAGGCCTCCAAAGGGACTTCTCAATTATTCTTAATTTGTGTTTTTAACGTAATAGTTCAGCATCATATTGTAAAAATGCTTGACCCTCACATATAAATATGACCAAAATGATTTGCTTTATTCGAGTTTGGAAGTAACATCACATATCAATTTTCATCACAACTTAGTAGGCTTCCATCCAATCTACAGGTGATACACACTCTCATGTACTACCACGACTTTTCCAAGGAGAGCAAAAAAGTCGAAAAATTATTTAATTATAACATAAAGTCTAAAATATTTGCATGTGTAATTAGGTTATATATCAATTTATAAGTTGCTTTATTCGATATTTGTGAAAGGAGATTGATAATAAACGTAAGCAAGAAGACGAAGTAGTAGTTTTGGAGGTACGTATATACAGTGGCACACTCAGGACTCGGGTTTATGGGGTGCAAACTATTTTTTGAGAAGATAAGTGTGCCTTATTCTTAATATCTTTTAAGAAGAATCTAAGCAAAAATTTAATGTGTTCATTTTTTGTCTTGCAATAATTTAATTAGCTAATTCACACCAATTAAGTGCATGTTTGGCAATCACGTTTGCGCAAGCCAAAATAAAACTTTTCTCACATATTTATCTCGGTTTGTGTGAAATCATTTTTCCAACGGATTCCCAAACATACACTAAGGGCTTGTTTGGAAGTCCTTTTGAGAACAACTTTTACGGATTTCGAGGCAAAACTAAGATTTTGTAGAATAGTTTTTACGGATTCCAAGGTAAAACCTAGGTTTTAAAAAGTGATTGTGTTTTGGAAGTTATTATTATTGGTTTTTACGGATTCCAAGGCAAAAGTAGGTAGGAAAGAGGAAAGAGAAAGAAAGAAAATGTATGAAAGAGAAAATTTATTACGAGAGAGGGTGTGATTTGATAAAAAAATATCTTTTTCAAAATCTATGTTTCAAATCGAGGTTTTGTATCTAAAATAGTTTTTCTGAAAAAAGTGAGTACTTGAACAAAACCTAGATTTTTGGTTAAAACCTAACTAAACCTAGATTTCATGAAGAAAAATAAAACAAGCTCTAAAAATTAGTTGAGTTGATAATTTGCTGTCATTGTATTAAAAAATGTGTTAATTTTTCTAAAATATATTCACCATCAAATGTAGGGCTAAAGTACTTCAAAGAGAGTACAAAATCACTGGAAAGGGAAAACAAAGAGCATGTGACATGTGGGTTTGAAGTGAAGTGATTCTGCCTACACTTATGGAATGGCCGAAAAGTTTGAGCATTGATTTGCCTGATGACTTCCCAGCTGGCCTCCAAGAAATACTTGCAAGGAGAGATGCCAAGCTCAAAGGGATAACAATGGAGGTGTTGCACAGTGTGCCAACTTCGTTGTTATTCAGTTGGGAAGCAATACCAGGGCTTCAATGGGATAAGCTTGAGAGACTTAGAGCTTGTCTGGAAGTCCGATGGAGAATAGCTTTTACAAAATTCAAGAAAAAACCTAGGTTTGGAGAATAAATTTTGAAAGAATATTCTTACGAATTCCGAGTCAAAACCTAGATTTTAAAAATGTAATTGTGTTTGAGAAGTTACGGTGAAAATAGATTTTTCGGATTTTAAGGCAAAAAATAAATAGGAAAGAGGAAAGAGAAAGAAAGAAAAAAAGGAAAGAGAAAATTTATTAGGAGAGAGAGTGCGATTTGATAAGAAAATAGTTTTTTCAAAACTTACATTTCAAATCGAAGTTTTATCTCCAAAATATCTTTTTTCTAAAATTGTGTGTACTAATATAAAATTTAAGTTTTACCATAAAATATAAATTTGGTAACTGGACGCCAAATGAGCAATTAGAAGCAAAGATGATCTTGTTCTCTCATTCTTCCGCCGCTTTTGCGTTCATTCAAAGCAATGACCACAACTTTAACGGCGGAGGTATACATATCAACGTGGCTTACAATAAATGAACGACCTTTTGTGAAATCCATGGTAAATACGGGATCCGTTTGAAAACACGACATGATAAATAATTTATTTGTATAAAGATTTATGAAAAAGTAAAATTAAAAATAAGTCAGATTGTAAAAATGAATTGTGTTTAGAAAAATAGTGGAAGAAATGACTTATTTGTAAAAGTTCAGTATTTCAGCTTGTTGGCAGAAGTAACTTATTCCCACAAGCAGTGATGGACTTAGGACCCTGACTCAGAGGGTGCAAACTATTTTTTAATAGTGGGTTCAAAATAAGTGGAACTTATTCTTAATATGTTTTGAAAAAAATTTGAGAAAAAATTTAGTGGGTTCAAAATTAACAAATGAGTGGGTGCAAAATGAATTATATATTACTAATATATACATAATTTTCTGGAAGTCAGGGGGTGCGGCTGCACCCCCTCACCATAACATGGGTCAGCCCATGCCCACAAGCAACTTAGTTCCATAGGCCTTTCTAAACAGACAAAACATATGAACAGTAACTTATAAGTACTTTTGGTATTGTGCACTGCACTTTTGACTCTGGAAAAACGTTACCAAACACGCTCACTATCATGGTCCTCTTTGAAGCACACAGATGATCAAGTCATTAAATTTTTCATGCGATTGTGTAATTTTACCATTTATCCATTGTGTGTTAACTTTGTTTTTATGTGTTATAGTTGATATTAAATATAGATAAATTTAAAAATTTATTAAATTTTAAGGCAGGTTCAATGGGGTTTAAGATTTTCTCAATTTATGTAAAACTAGATAATGTGATATAGTTTGCTTAAGCAGAATCTGAAATAAACTATGTGTAAAGAGAGAAGGGATTTTTAATTTAATTATATTTTAAAGCCAAATCGTTAAAATTTTCAATATTAATGTATGCTTTTAGTATTCATTTAGTATTGTATTGGCTTTATTTTCATGAAGTATAATACTTATTAAGAACAGATAAATTTGAAAAATATATTTTATCTAAAAAACGAGCTTATGATCAGATTCTTGATAAATGGATCATGGCCAAACATCTACCTAGCGAGGTACAAGCTTTGTTTCTAATTAATAAGCCCGTTTGGGAATACGGTAGAGAAGTATTTTTATGTAAATCGAGACGAATATGTGAAGGAGATTATCTCGTTTTACGGAAAAATACTATTAAACGGACTTTTGAACTCCCCAGAAGTGTTGTCAAACGGTACTATTACCTTTTTCCTAGTTATGAAGAATATTGTTGAATTATTAAAAGATATAATCTCTTGGGTCCGTTTGAGAATACGGTGGAGAAATGTTTCTACGTAAGTCGAAGTAATTATATGAAGGAGATTATCTTGTTTTACAAAAAACACTATTAAGGGCTTGTTTGGAAACCAATTCTTAAACCTAGGTTTGGTTTCAAAACCTAGGTTTTACATCAAAACCGAGGTTTTGTACAAGCAAAATTTTTTTACCTAAAAGCTATTTTGGTTACAAAACTTCGGTTTAAAACCTAAGTTTTGAAAAAGCTATTATATCACATCACTCTTCCTCTCTCCCCTAATTATTATTTTATTCTGTCACATCACCCTTCCTCTCTTTTTTATATTATTTGTTAATATATTATTCAAATATATCTTTTCATAACTATATTATTTATTATAATATTGTCTAGAAATCCGTAAAAGCTATTTTCACAATAACTTCCCGAACACAAATCACCTTTTTAAAACTTAGATTTTGCCTCAGAATCTGTAAAAGCTATTTTCCAAAATCTATTCTCTAAAACCTAAGTTTTATCTCGAAATCTGTTCTCGAAATCTATTCTCCAAAACCAAAATCTATTTTACCTCGAAATCTATAAAAACTATTTTTAAAATTAGATCCAAACAAGTCCTGAATAGTCTCTTGACTTTTTCAAAACGAAAACCCACGCATGGGTTGCGGATGGATGGAGTGTCATCTGAATGGTCAAGCAGACCAATATTGACTGTTCCAGTTGTAGTTTCGACGTACGTGAAAGCGAAAGGTAATTGCCATTGTGGACTTTGGGTCAACCTTGGAAAATATTTAACCTAAAGAAACATCAACTTTAATCTCAAGCAACAATTTTAGTTGTGCGCCACTGGTTTCATCGCCTACCCCACATGGAAGTTTCCTAAGATCATGGCTTCAAACCTGCTTGTAATCCCAAGCTACATTTCTAATAAAAAAACAACAGTTTTAACTTTTTAGGGACAATGATCTTTGATTTAACTGAAGTGGTGAGAACATGAGACTATTGGTTAAGTTAGAACATAAACTTACCGGTTAATAACTTGAATGCTTTGCGGTTAAATTTTAATACCTGTCGTGCCTTTACTTCAGAATTCATGATTATACAAATTAGGGTATGTTTGAAAGCTCTACTGAAAATTTAAGTTTTGTTGCAAAACCTAAATTTTGTCTAATAACTCACATTTTTCAGAAAAGTTATTTTGGAGACAAAACCTAAGTTTTGAAAAAGCTATTTTCTTATCAAATCACACACTATCTTCTAATAAATGTTCTCTTTTATATTTTTTCTTTCTTTCTCTTTCATCTTTCATACTTTTTGCCTCGAATTCCGTAAAAGCCAACAACTTTCCAAACACATATAATATTTCAAAACATAGGTTTTGCATCGGAATCCGTAACATTTATTATCCCAAAAATCTATTTTTCAAAACATACATTTTACCTCGAACTCCATAAAAACTATTTTTAAATAGACTTCCAAACAAACTCTTAAATCGACCTCCTCCCTTAAAATCTTATTTTAATGTCACATTATGAGGTGGAACACTATATAAATGTTAATTGGTGAGTGGGTTATGCCCAAAAAAAAAACTCAACCAGTAGAAATTTAACTGAATTCTTTCGTTGGAATTTTCTTCATCTTCTTCTTCTGTGAGCCTAGTCCCGTGGATGACTTGGACTCAAAGGGAGATGTATTAGATGATTACAAGAGAGACTGATAACAGTTACGAACGTTAATGGCTGCGTTTGGAAACATGTTGGGGAGCCCATTTTGCCTCCCCAAACCCATTCTCACGCAAGCCGAGACAAAATTCCTCTCACATAAAGTACCTCAGAATCTGTGTCCGTTTTCCCAACGAGTTTCCAAACGAAGCCATTAATAGTAAAAACTTTTTTTCCATTATTAATTGTTACTTTTCCTAAAATCATTTTGTCATCCAACCATTCAAAACTCAGCTAGTTTGAAATTGGGGGAACTAACCATATCTACAAATATTTTGAAGATCGATCAACAAAAAACGTTCCACATGCTCCAAAGGAGTATCTATTACCAAGCAATCGACAGGTATCTGGTAAGTTTCTCTTACCGAAGCATTTGCAAATCATATTCAGCTCTTAATCACACGGTACCAATCCAACTTCTCAATCATGGTTGAACATCACCTGTACCTCAACAAAGATATTATAATCTAGATGGTCGGACAATGTCGGGGATCGGATAAGGTGAAGAACTTCACTACAGTCACTCTCCAAATGACCCGCCTAAATCCTCCATCCCATACAAGTTTTAATCTAGATGATCTGTAATTTTTTTAGGGAAGTTTACCATCAGATATAAGAATCAGTTGGTCCAGTTGTCATTAACAACATCACCATCAGTCAATAACAACCGGACCAGCTACTGCTGGGACCTGATAGTAATTTTATAAGTATTTGATACCTTTTATTCATTAATTCTTTTTATTAGGACCCGATTGTAAATTTTTCTTAAAAAAAATTACAGATGTATGACCAAATTACGTTAAGAAATGAACCTTT
>JANTPZ010093706.1:0-11498 GCA_025593235.1 Vachellia pachyceras | reverse complement strand
TAATACAGAACGTTATAGGTGGAAAGATACTAGGAAATAGCAATTAGCAAACAGATTTCAAATTCCGTTACGAATTTAAAATACTTTTTCTACCAGGACGGAAACCCCAAACAATAAGGCAGAATTAAGGGAATTATACAATATGCGCATTGTGAGTAGAGATCAGACGCAATGTGTACCCATATAGAGAGAGTTAAAAAGTAAGAGAATCTACACCAACCAAAACTGGTGGCATGAGAATGTAGGCTGGAAGTGGAAGATAAATCGGCAAGAGTTTATTCCCCAACTTTCTAGTCACAATTCTCAAAGACATGGCTAAGCAGACCTGAAAGAAACAAAATAATTAAAACAAAAATAGAAAAGAACAAGTTACATCCAGGGTTCAGAATTACACTCATAATATTACAACTCTGATTACAACCCATTTATTATTACCTTGTGGCATTTGAATCATTTCCAAGGAAAAAAAATCATACCCAGTCAAATTAAATAAACCATGATCACCTAATTAGAGAAAAGTAGATAAGAGAGGCGGCATTGGGTGCTCGAAGTATGCGTAATTGCTTAGGAAGGAAAACGAAATTAAAGAAAAAAAGGTAAGAGCTGGGTATAGGGGAAACCGAACGTGAGGGGAATAGATTGCAGCAAAGTCAACGACAAAGAAGCGTGCAACACAGTCGAAGAAAGCTTCAAGGAGAAAGTGCAAGTCTAAGAAGCTGGGGCGTACTCCGTCATGCCTGTTGACTCTCGGTGAGCTCCAACTGAAGTCGAAAATGGAAGTATGGATTTGGGGGCAACTGTGAGTTAGGGTAAATGGGGTTGAAAGTGGAAGAATGGATTTGGGGCAATTGGGTTTGGCACTGGCACCAAGTAAAATTAACAATAGAAAATTAAAAAAAAATATACGGGCGGGCACGGGCAGCCCGTTGGTATGCCCGTAGCCCGCCCGTTCATATTTAAATGGGTGGGTTTTTAGCCTGCCCGTAAAGGGCCAACAACGGGCGGGCCCAATCTGGGGAATTTTCGTGGGTTCTGGGCGAGTTGTGCCGGCCATGGGTTTTTTGCTCTCCCCTAATTTTTATATTTTATCTTATGGCTAGAAGCCATATACAACTTTTATCCTGAAGATAAAATGCCAAAAAGCATACATTTTTATTTTCTATCTTATTAAATGGCCAGAAGCCATATATCATTAATTTTCTATTATGAAATAATATGGCCAGAAGCCATATTACTTAATCCTCATTTTGGCATTAACTGGCTTGAAGCCATGAGAATTAAATGATCTGAAGTTATAAAGTTTAAATTTTCTTGTTTTAAATATAAGGTTCTATGACTTAAATTAGATATTGTTATTGCTTTCTTATTATGATATCATTTATAAGTTCATATATATATATATATTGTTATTTTAGTATGACCGGAAGTCATGCACCTCTAATTTATATTTATAAATTATATGACCAGAAGTCATATTTATTTTATTTTTGATTTTGATATAATATGGCCAGAAGTCATGTTTCTTTAATCATTAAATTTTAAGATTTTATGACCTTAAGCCATATTCCTTTGTTCTCATGCTATATGGCCAGAAGCCATATGCATTTTTATATCTTATGGCCAGAAGTTATATACAACTTTTATCTTGAAGATAAAAGGTTAAAAGTCATAAATTTTATTTTCTACCTTAATAAATGGCCAAAAGCCATATTCATTTGATTCCATGTTATATGGACAAAAGCCACATATATTTTTGTTCTAACTTATGGTCGGAAGCTATATACAACTTGTATCCTATTGATAAATGGCTAGAAGCCATATAATCTTAATTTTCTATTATGAGATTATATAGCTAGAAGCTATATAACTTTTATTCTTTATTTTATTAAATGGTCAGAAGCCGTATAGTTTTAATTTTCTATTATGAAATTATATGGCATTAATTTCTCATCCTTGTCTAATTGATTGACCTAAAGTCATGAGAATAAAATGGCCCGAAGCCATGAAGTTTTAATTGTCATGGAGGCATGAGATTAATCGTCAAACATAAGTTTTTGTCTTGTTTTATTGCATTTCATGTTTTAAGAATTTCTTTTATTACCTTAATCTAAACTATGATTGGTAAATTTAAGTTTATGATTCTTGATATTATTGGAAAGACATACTTATTATCAATATCTGATTTATGTTTTGTCAACATAAAGGTCTCAATCGAATATTTGACCATAAAGATCCAATTTTTTTTGGATCAATGTGAAGGAAATATATGACCACTTAAAGATGGTTATCCTTCCAAAAGGCTCGTCCAAAATTGCTCCTAAAGTAGCAATATTGTGAAAGATGTTTTAAGAAATATGTATTATTATTTTCTTACCTCCTTATGGCTGAACAAAATAATGAGTTTTATTGAAAAATCATGAATCCCGTCCAACTGGCTCGAATCCATTCCCAGAAGTGAATGTAATATCTAACAAATATGTTTATGGCCTTGGATGTGGATGAAAGTATAGATGTGGCTATAATCGTGGGCGTGACCGTGGTCAGAATCACGATGGTTCAAATTCCCACATGAAGAAGGGAATGATTGATAAGAACCATATAAAAAAGTAATATATAGGCATAATCAAAAAATTGGATATGCATTGGAAGTTCCAGAAGAGCCAATTTATGTAAAACTTATTAAATTTCATAATATCTGTAAAAATGGATACCAAATGGAAATAAAAGTTATATGACCAGAAGTTGTATAATCCTGATCTCTTATTTTAATATGTATGGATGATGCCATATATTTTATAAAATAGCCAGATGCTATATTTATATAATTTAATTATTGTTATACTTACAGCACTATAAATTAAACATATATAACTTATATAATCATATATGTGTATATATTTCTGCTGTTAACTTTATGTCATTGTTAGTTTTATATATATTTGTTTTTACATTTCATGTTCCTCCATTTTTCTCTGGTTTTGCATATCAGTATATTTAAAAGTATATGATAGTAAACCATGTTTACTGATACTGATAAATTTAATGTTTGACATGCATTAGTAAACTAGTAATTTACTGATAATTTTAATGTATGTCATAAAATAGTAAACCAGAAGTTTACTAATTAATATAAACCAGCAGTTTGTTGATGTAAACCAGAAGTTTACTAATAAATTCAATGTTGGCAATGACCGGGTAGACCATCCCGGTTCAAGTACGATGCGAGAAATGATTGAGAATAAATGTGGATATACCCTAAAGTGTCAATAGATACCACTATTTCTCATATGCTGCATGTTTCAATGAGAAATATATTATGAAACCCTCATAAAGTTAAATATAAGATGAGCATCTCACATTCTCAAAACGGATACATGATTATATGTATGGAAGGATAAACTCACATGGTGAACCATTTAGTTACCATCTGGTTTTAATTGATGCATCAACTAAATGGTCTCATGTTTGTTTATTCTTTTCTTGCAACCTGAAGTTTGCAAGTTTCTTTGCTCAACAAATATGTTAGAGAGTATACTATCCTGATTATCCGATTACAAAAGGCTATCTTGATAGTGTTAATGAATTTACTTCAATAGCCTTAATGAGGATTGCATGTCCCTTGGACTTGATGTTGAACATATGGTAATTCATGTTCACACGCAAAATGGGCTAGTAAAATGATTGGTTAAATGATTGCAACCTTTTTACACGAGATATAATCTCCCATATTCTACTTAGTCATTTTCTATGCAGCACTGTTTATTCACATGATGCCAACAAATTATCGAAAAATTTCCCCATGCAACGGTTTTTGATAAAAAAAACCTAATATTTCCTATTTTTGGGTATGTATATATGTGCATTTAAAATCCAATGAATACATGCTGATATGGTTTGCCGAGTGTCATTTGATGAATTAGTTTCATCAGCATCAATGGGAGAAAATAAGCAGTTGGGTCAAGAGATTAGCTGGAATGAACTATCGATGGCTCATTTTGATCCTCGGACAAAACAATGTGAATTGGAAGTTCAAAGGATAATTCATTTACAGAATTTAGCTAATCAAATGCTAGAAGCATTTACGGATCAACAAAGGCACTTTCTCAGCTGCCAATGCTCCTATCAGAATTAATGTCCCTAAAGGATAAATTATTATGAATGAATTTAAATCACACTTGAAGTATGGAAGGTCAATCAGTTCCAAAGGTAAAAATCCTCAAAAAGGAAAAGGAGCTAAAAATATAGATGGTCAAATCGAGGATAATCAAGAAAAGATAATAGCTCCAGAAGAGTCATCTCCAGAAGAGAATGTGGTAGTCCCAGAAGAGACATAGGTACCTGACATATTTGAAAAAACGAGATCTCAATACATTGTGTTACGAATGGAACTGATGGGACAGAAATGAAGTTAACGTTGACGACATCTTTGCTTATAACGAGATCATGAGCCAAAATCCATTAGTGAATGCTAATAGAGAAAAGATCGACCCTTATGAAAAGATGCCATTAAGGCAGAACTAAAAGTGCCGGAAGCACAAATCCCCGAAGGACTCAAAGTGCCGGAAGCACAAATCCGTGAATGACTAAAAGTGTTAAAAGCATTGAATTGTAGTTCTCAAAAACAATACTCAATCAAATTGAATGAGTCCCTGTATAGCCTAAAGCAATCAGGGCGTATATGGTATTATTATCTTTATTAATATTTTTGATCTGATATGCCCATGTATTTTTACGGAAAAATACGGAAGTGAGTTTGCCATAATTGCCATTTATGTAGATGATATCAACATCGTTGGAACTCCTGAAGAGTTATCAAAGGCAATTAATTGTTTGAAGAAAGAATTTGAAAATGAAAGATTTAGAAAGAACAAAATTCTGTCTTGGAATACAGATTGAGTACATAAAAAATGGGATCTTTGTATATCAAGAAACTTATACAAAAAGGATCCTAGAACGTTTTTATATGGATAAATCTCATCTATTATGTACTCCAATTGTTGTGAGGTCTTTGCAACCTGATAAAAACCCATTCAAACCTCGAGTAATTAGTGAAGAAGGTGATGAAGAACTACTTGGTCCAGAAGTACCATATATTAGTGCTATTGGGGCATTAATGTATTTTGCTAATCACACACGTCCTGATATATTATTTGCTGTTAATTTATTAGCAAGATATATTTCTTCAACAACATAGAGACATTGAAACGGAGTGAAACATATTCTCCGTTATCTCAGAGATACTATGGATATGGGGATATTATACTCAAATAAATCCAAACACGAATTGGTTGGTTATGCAGATACTGAATTTTTATCTGATTCACATGATGGTAAATCACAAACTAGCTATCTGTTTACATGTGAAGGTATAGCTATTTCATGGCGATCTATGAAGCAGTCTATATCATCCATATCATCTAACTATACTGAAATTCTAGCAATCCATGAAACAAGTTGAGAATGTATTTGGTTGAGGTCAATAATACATTACATACGAACCACTTGTGGTTTATCTTCAGGAAAGATGATCTCAACAATCCTATATAAGCATAATACTGCATGTATTGCCTTACTAAAGGAATGGTACATCAAAGGTGATTGAACAAAGTATATTTTACCAAAATTATTCTTCACCCGTGATTTTCAAAGGGATAGTGAAATTGATATACATCATATCCGTTCCAAATGAGAATCTTGCAGATTTATTCACCAAATTTCTTCTAGGTGCAATCTTTCAAAAGCTTGTTCATGGCATTAGCTTTTGCAAACTCAGATATCTCAAGTGATGCCATTATGAGGGGAAGTCGATACACGCTGTACTCTTTTTCCCTTTTCTAGGTTTTGTCCCATTGGGTTTTCCTATAAAGATTTTTAATGAGGCAGCTCTGGACAGTGTATCAATGAATGGTGTACTCTTTTCTTTGACTAGGTTCTTGTCCCACTGGGTTTTTCCTAATTAAAGTTTTTAATGAGGCACATTCATAATGGACATCCAAGGGGGAGTGTTATAAATATATTAATTATGTGGATGTCCATTGACTCTTCACTTCCCTCACCATTATTACCGTACAGTCAGATTCATGAATAATCCGAAGAGTCTCAATGTATATTCATCTGTATTTATTGTGCTATTCATTGTAAGTGACTCTTGAAGGTCACTATTAGATGCCTATAAATACTGCCTATGTACATAACATTATGGATGGATAGAATACTGAAAATGTGAATGAGAATTACTCTCTCCTATCTTATCTTCTGGTATCTTATCCCTTATCCCGAAAGCTCTTACTTTTATAACACTTATGCTGTAGTTGGTGTTTTTTTTATTTAAGAGTTTGGTTGCCTTCCTAAAATTATATTTGATTTTAAAATTTAAGTTTTCTTTAAAATTTAGGTTTTATCTAAATTTTGAAAAAGCTATTTTTTATTTTGGTAAAAAATATCACGATAATATAAACCATGATTATATAAATTTATGAATGATGATCTTAAAAAAGAATGAGATGATGTGAAAGTTTAAAACAATATTTTTCTGAGCCCATAAAAATGATTTCCAAGCAGCACCTAGCTAAATTGTCGGAGCATAAAAAATCAAATGTTGATTATAATTAGAGTAAAACAAACGTTGTGAACATATAATTATAAGGAGTTTCCTTGGCACAAAACAATGTTCCTGTAAAGTGTAAAGCGCAAGACATAAAGGAAGGCGCGAGACGTCAAGTAGTAGTCACATAGATGTAAAGGCGTATTCACAGGATTAGACGTTTGAAGCTCCAAACCAAAAAAAAAAAAATATAAAAATCAAATTAAAAAATTAAAAAAAAGCATATTTCTATTTAGTTCTAATATTTATTTCCTTCTTTATTTGTTTTTTTAAAGAAGCTTACAGCTTTGTTTGGTATCTCATTTAGAAAAGTCAAAAACCCATTCAACAATATCTTTTCGATAAAATGAGATAATTTTCTCTACGTATTCATCTCAATTTACGTAAAAATATTTCTCCACCGCGTTTTCAAACAAATCTTTAGATGAGTTGGTCTTATAGATTTATCAGGGTTAAAACATATTTTTAAATTTATAAAACGGTTACAAAAGTACTCATATATCGCGGAGTAATAAAAGTCTCGCGTCAACAACGTGGTTTAAAATGATAACCTTGTAGTCTGAGTCAATTACGTTTGTTATATTTCTTCCACCGCTGCTGTGTTGTTGTCTCACCCACTTTTTGATGATTCAGTGGGAATGGTGGATGCAAGCCTTTTTTTTTTGGTACAATTTATGAAAGGCATATTGGCCCTACCAATCACTTTTCTTTGCTCCCAAACGTGCCTTCTTATAGTATCCCATTATTACTCCTATTTAATTAAATATCAATAACCCCATATTAATTTTTTTAAAAAAGATCATTAAGGGGTGGCCACCATGATTATCTATTGTAGGAGGTTTTTAATTATTGGGATAAGCTAATATTGTGACCCCCCCCAAAAAAACCACCAATAATGTTTAGGAAGAAGAATGGCTGCGAACTTCGTTTAGTGTATTTCTCTTCAGTGTTACCATTCCATAAGATGCATTTAAAATAACAGTTCAATAATGCCATTTATTTATTCATATGGTTATTTTTTTAAGATATGTATCATTTTATTGGAGGTATTATATTTGAGGTACGCACTAAATATATCTATTTAATTGATGATTTGAATTCTAAATTAATCCTTTTACTTAAGTTAAAATATCCTAAAGGTATTTTAACTTAAATAGCTATTTGTTGTTTGAATTCGAGTATTTTAACTCAAAATCTTTCGCCAAAATCTTTCCCACGTTGTGAAGTTCTAAAATAACTATTTGATTGGTTGGATTCAGTATTATCGGTCCAATTAAAGTATCTCTCCTAAAGGTATTTTTTGCATTTACACAAATTTGAACATGAAAGTTGTACAAATGATCAAAATCCCTATCACTGGACTAATACTCGTTTGTCATCAAGATAGGTATAGTTTTCAGTTTTGAGATTTGAGATAAAGGATTATGGGTCTACTTGAGAATGCGATGGAGAAATACTTTTACTTAAGTTAAAGTAAATATATAAAAGAGATTATCTTATTTTATAAAAAAATACTGTTAAACATGTTTCTAAACAAAATAGAGCATGTATTAGCAGACACACTCTCCTATCACTTTGTTCCCTCGTAATTTACTGAGGAAGTTCATGACTCAAAGTTAGATTGAAAATAAAATATGGACTAAAGTTTTTGGGATAATCTGTTGGCTTTTATGGACGGATCGCTGTACGTACGTGTTTCAGGGGAGTAAAGCAACTCCCAGGGAACTTCTTCACATGTGTTCATTGTCTTTAATGGAATTTACTGTCCATAACGATCTGGGAAACCGAGTGTTCCAGGTAGCTGATCATCAAGAAAACACCTGGACTCCTCCAGCAGGTGTAGTATGTGTTGATGTTGATGGTTCTGTATGGGAGCAAGGGTCGGCAGCATGCAGGGGAACAATCAGAGACAAAGTGGGCCGGTGGGTAATTGGATTCCATAGGTTCATTGGTTTATCCTCGGTTCTAGAGGCGGAGCTTCATGCCACTCTTACAGGTTTACAAGTAGCCAAACAATGTGGCTTTCACAAGGTGGTTGTTTATACTGATTCTTTGGAGGCCTTTAATTATCTGTTGAGAGATGACTCTTCAGATCATCTGTTAAGAGATGCATTAGAGGGTACGAGAGATCTGATATTTGGTAATTGGGATGTCCAACTTCATCATATCAGCAGGAAACTGATTCCTTGTGCAGATTATATGGCCCGACAAGGGAAGGGGGGAACTTTAGCGTTAAATTATTTCCATGACCCCCTGTAGTATGTCAGCATCTTATGGGGAATGAGGGTTATCTCTCACATAGTTAGTTCTTTTTGTTTTTTTGAGTCGCTAGTTGGATTGTTCTCCAAGCCTTGGCTTGCCTTTGTAATGTGAAAAAAAAAAAAATATCAACATGACAACTCGATGGCACATTAGCGATGTGATTGAACATATATTTATATATTTTATGGCTGACACGACGTTTTGTGTCGATGATATTCCCAGGGCGGCATTTGGGATTGTCTAAATGTTTCAAAAGCATCTTCGCAATAATAATCCTATAAACTAAAAATATGGATAAATGATTATAAACAAAGGATGCATCCATGCATGATGCCAGCATTATATTATATAAAGCTTCTCATCAATTCATGGTGGCCAATAGCGCCTATAATTATTGCTAGCGAGGCTCCTCATCTTAAAATTTTGAATCTAAATAGATTTCTATATCTTGACAATAAACATGTATCTTGATTTTTGCTACCTCCCGCTATAAATATAGAAGTTAAATATAAGAAATCAAACTATTCTATTTTTTAAATTTATAATTTTTTCCCTCAAAGTATCTTATATAGATTACACATGATAGACGAATTTTCATCAAAAGGAAGTTACAACCCACACAATTAAAACTGATATTTTAGGACAATCAATAAAAATTTGCTACAAATAACTACTTCAATCAGTTTCCTTAAAAATTCATAAATAAGTTATATATGTCTTATATTAATAACTAGAGAAATAAAGAGGTTACAAGTAGCTACTGTGAGAAGAGAACAAAAGAAGGATGCTCCCAGCAATGATGAACAATAATGTACATTTTTTGCAGATCACAGATGCCCAAAACTAGTCACCAAAATCCACTTGGACGTTTGGGTTGAGCACGGATAAATTATTCAAAAAAAAAAATGTACCAACCTTATTATGTACAAAGTTAACTACGGCATATATCTAACGTATCAACATAGAGTTACATGTTGGCAGCAACAGAATGGAGTTCTGTGTCTGCTTCATGGTCCCTGTCTGAACCTTCCATAGACTACGCACAGAAACATGCAACGATTAGATCCAAAACGTTGGAGGAAAGTCATAAGATCAACAACAAACTTTATCTCAGAAGGTGGTGCCAAAAGAAGCACGCATACCTCAGAATTACTTCTACATTCTTCAAGATAACGATCCAGTGAGCCCTTGCCATAGAGGATTTTAGCTCCTCCGCCTCGGCCACGACCCTGATGTTCGAGAGCTTCTTCATCGACAACAACGGCGTCTATCATGTAGTTGCCCATTCTGACATCAGGAATCTGCATGGAAAAAGAACAACCAAGTAAAATGGCCTAAGTGATCGTTTTAGATGCAATGGTCAAATTCCCCAGCTAGGTAAATGTATCATCAACCCAAACTTCTGCAATATCAACAGAACACAATATAAATAAAGAATGAAACTGAACCCTAACTACCATATAATCCTGTTAAAGGGTGACTCAATGAAGTCTTTAATGCTATCAACTCGCTCTAAATTCACAGGCAGGATCCATTTCGAAACCTGCATTTACATTATTCATCATTTCATCTAAATAGGGAATGGCATACCTCATACATGGCATCTACCAATACATTCTCTAGTAAAGACCGTAAACCACGAGCACCGGTATTCTTAGATACTGCTTTTCTGGCAATTGATCTTAGGGCACTTTCTGTGAAATGCAGCTTCACCTGAGAAACAAGGTACATTTTAGTTGGTTGTCAGAACAATCGTTATTCAAAGTATTTTAACCTAAGTGGGCAATCAATTCCCCATCTTCATCAAAAAATAGGTTTGTTTATAAACCAAAAATCTCTAGACAGATAGTACATCTTGTTGTGAAACATCTAATGGAGATAACAGGAAGCACGATAAAACTTACTCCATTAATTTCAAACATTTTCTTGTATTGTTTCCCCAGAGCATTCTTTGGCTCGGTGAGAACCTATATACCATGAATTAAATAATGAGAAATATTAGTTTCACAAATCAAAAGGCACTTATATGAGAATAATTCAAGTAAAACAACTTGTTTTATTGGCTGGAAGGGAAACAAGAACTTCAAAACTTCAGTCAACATCAACCATTCTGATGAACACACTATCACATTTTATTATCGAACGAACCAAATATCCTAAATCCAATATAAGCTACATTGTGAATATTGCCAAATGAAAAGAACAAACTTGCAAGAATATTTGCCTCAAGTTAAACAGTCATCAGAGCATAGCCTACCTGAATTAGTTGATTTTCAGTTAAAGCTGACAAGCTGACTAGGACAGGAAACTGCCTGACAAATTCAGGTATTAAACCATATGCTATAAGATCACTACTTTCAACCTGCCAAAAATAATGTAAACTTCCAACTCGTTAAAGCTAGTTGGTCAGTAACTATAGTCCAGTACCCTTTGTCAAAAAAGCAACAGGATCAACCACACGTTACTCACAGTTTCCAATAATGATGATGCAACAACAGCATCTGTGACACCACCTGTCCTCATGTTTGCACGTACGGGCGCCCCAAATCCAATGGAAGAATCTTGGCGCCTACAAGGGAATGAAACAACTTCCTAGTTACATACAGATGAATAGTTCATATTTAAATCAATG
>JANTPZ010093704.1:0-26038 GCA_025593235.1 Vachellia pachyceras | reverse complement strand
TCTTTCCTTTTGAGCCATCTACTTCTCGTCTCTAATTCATCATCTTAATCCTCATATTAGCCTTTATTTCATTTAGCATGAAAATTATGGATATTACACATATCACTAGGGGTTCATTTGGGAGCCCATTTCGAAACATAGATTTTGTCAAAGTGCTCACATTTTTCAAAAATTAAGTTTTGTAACAAAACATAGGTTTGAAACCTAAGTTTTAAAAAAAAGCTATTGTAATTTCTTCTCAAATCACATACTTTCTCATAATAAATTTTCTCTTTCCTCCTTTTTCTTTCTTTCCCTTTCCTCGTTTCCACTTACTTTTTGTTTTGGAATCCATAAAATTTATTCTCACCATAATTTCCATCAAAACCTAAGTTTTGAAAAATGTGGATATTTGGGAAAAAACTAGGTTTTGAAAAGCTATTTTCTTGTCAAATCACACACTTTCTCATACTAAATTTTCTCTTTCATCTTTTTTCTTTCTTTCTCTTTCATTTTCCCTATTTACTTTTTATCTCAGAATCTGTAAAAGCTATTCTTATCATAACTTTCTAAACACAATCACCTTTTCAAAACATAGGTTTTGTCTTGGAATCCGTAAAAGCAATTCTCCCAAAATATATTCTCCAAAACCTTGGCACATTGACCCCAATCGCACATACAATGCATGGAAAGTTCTAACCTATCTATGAAATCTTTGGCTTTTGAAAATTCTGTGGAAAAAGACTTTTGTGGCAGGGAAAGCATTGCATATGTGTTCATGACCTAACACAAAAGTAACATGTAAGAATAAAAAAAATTAACATGAATTAGCATGAATTGTTGTGATAGTGCAAGAAACATGATATACTTTTGTTCTTTGCAACCCTGGCAAACTGTATCACCACTATGGAGGGACTTCAAGGTCGTCCATCCTATCAGCGAATGTGTTGACTGCGACCATTCCAAATAGAGATATACTAACATGAATTTCACTATACACGTGAATTAATATGATGAGAATCAAGTTAATGTCAATAAATGATCTTCACAATAATATACTTATATTTTATGTTAACTATAATCAGCAATAGTGAGGTTCAATATCTTTGTTGCGAAAGAGTCTCTTCTATGATTGATCAAGGTTTCAAAGGCTCACAAGAATCCGATCACATCTAGTTGAAAATGAAGAAACGATCAACATAAAAATAAATGAAGAGAATTATGTGAATATAATATAATTACCAATTAGCTCTTCATTCTTGGCATCGTTGCTCACAATGTCCTTGATCAAGACGAAGTTGAATGCATTAAGGGGGACTACTAAATTACATTCTTGTATAGATGTCATCAGCTAGAACCTAATCTTCCAATGATTGCTACAAGTTTTGTATAAGTCATTGTTAGCCAAGACTTCAAAGTTGTCGAATTGGTAGACCTCGCCCTGTTCCAACTTATTAGTTATGTATATCTGGATCTGTTCACTCTGACTCATAGAAGCCTCAATCAGATCAGATCACATTATGGTGAAATAAGCATGTCACATATATCATGTAATTCATACTAAGAACTACAAATGTTACTAACTTATATGTCAATTAAAATCGTGCGACTTTCCAAACATTGAAGGATGGAGACTTCTTGGCCATCATCCCCTTCCTAAACAACTGAACAACAATGCACTAGGTATCTTTACTATCTTCAATTTCCTTGAGTGGATTATGGTCTGTAGCTACCATAGTTCTTGCGGTTTTGTAATGTGTAAAGAATCAAATTGTGAGATGTAATTAAAATATGAAGGCAGCTATAGAGCACAAACAGCATAAAATATAACTCGAATAAAGTGCCTTTGATTCTCAATACGATGCACTTGTATATGCAAGGAATTGATGGTTTTATAGTGTAAAAATAATGTCTCTATTTTTTCAGTGTGTCCACATTACTAGCTAAAATTTAATTTCTTTTTGTTGTACACTCAATCATCCTTTTACAATTCATATTTGGAGCGTCACAGATTTTCTTTACCAAAACGATGGTTTAAAGTTTATTTCAATAGATGTATTCAATCTTTTTATGGCATAAAAATCAAATGTCAAATCAGCGATAAAATCACCTTTTGTACAATTGTGAAGTTTCATGAGTCATGAATAAGGAAAAATCAAAATGATACTAAAATGTGATTGATACAAATCCAAAGTCAGAGACACATGTGCATATTCAAAATCTACAAAACACAAATATTTTTAAAAACAAACAGTATCATTTTACTATACACAGATAATTATCAAAGAACTCGCAATCAATTTTTTACACTGTGCTCTTTTCATAAGCCATTTGTACGTATTAAAGTTCCGTAAATAATTCAAAGTAAATTGTTTCAAGCAAATAAAAACGTAAGTATGGAATTGGAAGTCATAAATCAAGAGGGGTCATGAAAATCTGATAGCGAACTCCCACAATTTTCCACTATAAAACCACCAACTCCTTGCATATGAATTGTAAAATCATCTGCCAATTAAGCAAAATCATCATTTATTGAGCTACAATCCGAAAATTATAGGACAAAAGATTTTTTAACAGAATTTATTTTTTAATTAAACAATTCAAATCACCAAGTATACTAAACGGCAAGGTGATTTTGTTACCAAAATTGACATTGAAAACTCTGGCATTAAATTTGAATTAAGCTTTAATTAAAATTAATATTATTGATTAGTGATTAGTTGTGATTATTGTTTAGCGATTAGTTTGAATACTCTTGTAGTAAAATTAATTGATTTGTTTTCAATATATTAAATCCATAGAAACAGCTTCATTGTTTTTGTTTCAATTTTATGTTGTTGTTTAATTTGCAGATGATTTTACTGGAAGATTAATTATTGTTGTTGATTGGATGGCAATTGCTTCTACAAAAATACTTCCATGTTTACATTCAACACCAACAAAGCATCAGCTATGCTGAATAAATGATGAATTAAATTATGATTTTGCTTAATTGGGAAATGATTTTGCTAAAAGATTAATGATGATGTTTCTATTTCTTTCAATGTTTTTGCATTATTTGCTGGAATTTAATTTTCCTGGCACTTAATCATCTTTTGACAACTCATATTTGGGGCTTCACAGATTTTCATTGCCTAAGCTCTAGCATTAAAAAGGATTTTTTTGTTATTTTGTTATTTTAAAAAAGATCAATTCTCTTTAAATTTTATTTCTTTAATAATGGGGCGGCATTATTTGATTTGTAGTTTTCAAGAACATGGGTGGTAAGAAATATGGATTTGGTCTTTCAAATCTATTTTGTAGTTGAACACATTCATACTATATTGCAAAAGCTCATGAAGAAAGTCAAAATCTATTAAATCATAGAAAATGGGAATCAAACATGTTATGTACCAATGTTAGAGAGGACAATAAATGTAGAACATGTATTTTGTATGTAATCAAACAATATAGTCTTCTTCATGAGGGAGTTTACTATAGTCAGTGCATACTGCATACCCTATATGATGGGGAGTCTTGAAGCATATGGAGGAAAGAGTTCCCACTTGAATATAAAATTAAAAAAATATTAGAGACGCTAATTGAAGTATTCCACGCACAAAGTTCAAAGCAAAGCGAAAAGGGAAAAGCAAATACCAATCGTCTAAATATCGAAGTAAAGCTCTTCAACCCACTCACCTTCTATATAAACCAGCCATCCAACCTTCGTCAAAAGGCCAAGCACATATGTAAGTAACTAAGCAAGAGAGTTGGTTTAGTGAATTGTTGTTGAATAATAAAAAGCCACAACATATGCTTACTCATAGCCTATGCTTTGGATAGGCCGTGGTTGCTTTCTTGCCACTGGCCATCATAAAGAGTGGTTTAAATAGTATTCTAGTATTCTGTATGACATGAGGCAAGAGGCGCAACTAAGAGTATTCTTCAAGCACTATATTGAAGTCTAGGTTGATTTGAAATCTAGGTTAATGGTTTATCTTAAGAAAAGAACTAGCTAGCTAATGATTAAAATATTAAAAAAAGTGTAAAATACTCCAATAACTATGGTTCTATTTTGCCTTGCCTTAATTGCATAGGCCTCCCCTTTGTTCTAAAAAAATACACATTTTATTTCAAACCATTAACATATTCAAAGAATATTATAAAAATATTGTTAAAGTACATTTTTAATTAACAATAATATTAGAATAATTTTTGTTTATTAATTTACACTCATTATATCAAATCTCTAATTTATCTTTAACATTAATATTCATTAATGACCTTTTTAATATTTTTTCAATCTTCTTGTTCATTAATTTACCCCTCATTATATCAAAACTATTAAAAAATCATAGGAAATTTGAATAATTTTTAATGAACATATGTGAAATGTTTAATGATATATTTATATATTTTGAATTATAATAATCAATAAAAGGACCTCAATTATATTATTTTATAATTTTGTAATTTAATTGAATATATATAATTACAAAATATTTAGGCAATATGTATTTAAAAGATTATATCATAAGTGAGCTTTAATAAATAAGCGAGATTAAAAAATTACAAGTTATTGAAAAATAAAAATTATTATTATAAAATTAATTAACTTGTAACATATGGTAATTAATTTAACAATTTTACAAAAAAATGTGAAAATATATTAAAATTATTTTCAAATTTTGATACAAATATATGATTAAATGACTATTAAATAATTTTTATGTATTGGCATTTTGGTCAAAATAATGGGTCAATACGATAATTTAACGGTTAACTAAATGTTGGATGTATGGAAGTTGAATCTCAAAAATTAGAAAGTATATATAACATATATTATGATTTTAAGACAGGTCTATTTAGGTTTTCAAAATAAAATGAATGTCTCTGTAATTAAAACAAAATAAAGGGGTGGTTAAAATATTTTACTCTAAAAAAATGACTATGTACCTGTTGGAGAAATATCAAAATGATAACAGCTCTAAGCAATGGCGGACTCAGGACCCTAGCTCAGGGGGTGCAAACTATTTTTTGAAAAGATAAATGAGACTTATTCTTAATATCTTTTGAGAAGAATTTGAGCAAAAATTTAGTGGGTTCAAAATTAGCAAATGAGGGGTGCAAAATAAATCACATAGTACTAATATATACCTCATTTTCTGTAAGTCAGGGGGTGCGGCTGCACCCGCTCGGACCTATGTAGGTCCGCCTATGGCTCTAAGAATACAAAATGGTTCAAAATGCTCCATGTACTGCATGGTGGGTGGAATCAAAATTAAGAATCTTCAGCCTAATTATCATTGAACTATAAATAAGGTTTTATATTTAGAAATTAAATCATGTTGAGTATAATTTTCTTATGTCATATTCTACATTATTCTCATTCCTTTAATATATTAAACATCACATTTTGATTTATACAGAGGCTAAATCGAGAGGGGCTCAAATATGGAGAGGCTCTTATAGTTGAAAATTATACTCATTCTGATTCTAAGTATAAGATAAATTTTATTGTGTGATTTATTTATTAAAGTTAATCTTATATTAAGGGTTGAGAGAAGTAGAGCTGGTAAAGCGGGCCAGCCCGCCAACCACATCTCTGCAGCCCGCACTGTTTCTGACGGGTTAGCGGGCCAGCCCGCCAACCCGCCAGAAATTTATTTTTTTAAAAAAAATTAAAATTTTATATTTTTTTATTTTTTTAAATTTTTATCATAAGATTATATAGTCATATGATTCTTTTTCCATCAATAAATTTTTAATAATAATTTTTTTATAAGTTTTCAAAAAATATCAATATTAATGTTTTGTTATAATTTTAAATACAGTATTATAGGAAGTTGATATGAAAAAATAAGATACATAATACTATTTTTTAACATATTAGGTATTATTTATCATAAAAATAGAATTTAATATTACTTTTTACCCTTATAAAAATCATTAAGATGGAAAAAGTAAAAATATATAAGATATAATAATTAAAAACTTAAAAAAATAAAATAAAGGCGGGCTGGCTCGTGAACCCGCATGCCAATGCCAGCCCGAGCCCGCCAAATCTGGCAGGCTGGCGGGTTGGATCCACAGGCCCAACCCGTATTACCGGCACTAGAGAGGAGTATTAGTTTGCCATGGATGATGAAAAAATTGTGTTGGAATAGTTATTACAATAATGTTGTTTTACTGTGATAATTGAAATAAAATTATGACTAATAGTTTACTATCAACAAATAAATTATCATTCACTAAAACTGAAAAACGTGATACTAAAAAATAATAAATGCACATCCGAATCAAATTCGATTCG
Organism: Vachellia pachyceras; assembly: GCA_025593235.1. Lineage (NCBI taxonomy): Eukaryota > Viridiplantae > Streptophyta > Magnoliopsida > Fabales > Fabaceae > Vachellia > Vachellia pachyceras. Next base: position 19,767 of record JANTPZ010093704.1, on the reverse strand, counting down.
TAATTTTCAAAGTATAAAATCACAAAAACCTAACTTCACAACACAGAATAATAAGAAGTCCTTTAAGCCGTAGTCTAGATCTACTTTTACATACTAATAAATAAATTAGACGTTTTGACTAATTTGCAAAGAAAATTGTAAACGTGATATGTATCTTTATTCTTTTATTCTAAATTTTTAATAATGAGTTTATTTGCGTTATTTCCCTCAACTTCTATCAATCTTACTTTAAGCTCAAAATATTAAAAAATTCTATTCCTGACGATTTGATCCTTCTCTGTGTTTTCATATGTTAATCCTCAATTCTTTTTTTTTTGAAGAAAAATTATTTCTTTTGAATTTCCGTAGCAATAAACAAATGAACTATAAATGTCATAAAAAATTTTATAACCACACTTTTTTTTTTAAATTCAACTCACAAAATTTGTTTCTCCCCTCTCTTTCTCTCCAAATCCCTCGTACCAAACGACTCCTTAAAGTATATGCTCATCCGCCGTGCTAGTTCTTCTCTGATCATTCATTAGCCTTTTTTTGGGATATATGTCTAACGTTGTGTCTACAAATGCTTATCTGTTTAGACGAAAATCCATAAGGTCTCCTATGTGCTAGATTAGTTATAAGGAGGAAGGGTCTTTGGAGCAAATCTTTTTTCCGAGTGTTTTTTTTTTTCTGGAGTGTTTTTGATTTGGATGTGTTTTATCTATTAAAATTGATAAAGCAGAGGGAAAATACCAAAAAAAAAAACTCTTTAATTTTAGAATCCCAAATTAGACTGAGTAAGGACAAGTTAGGGAGACCGTGGCTGTTGGAATATGGGCCAATACACCTTTATTGGATTAGGCCCAAAATGTGTTTTGGGGCAAAAACACAAATAAGAGAATATGTGATAACAAAGTTGTAATATTCCCAAAAAGTGTGAATTTGAAAATTAGATCATATTTACGTGGGAACGGTTTTCTGATGGGTAGTTATATTCCTTTAATTAATAAAGGATAACTCTCACGTTCTCATGAGAAAACACGATAGACAGGAGACACAACGTATGGAGAATTTTTTCTGCCGCTTCCCTTCTCTAAAAGGTTCCCTTCTCCTCTCCTCTCTTCTCTCGGGGTGCATTTGTTGTGTATCATATTCGGATCCACTTTCGTGATCCATCTTCCACATGGGTATCTGCGGATTCGAGTTTCAGCATCTACAGGTACGCCAGAAATTCTTCAGTGGTATCAGAGCTTATAGGTTCCTGAGGCAATTTTACTCACTGCTCATGAATTTCCGCAAACATGTTCATTGAGATGCACTGTGTATGTATGATAATTTTGTTTTGCTTTCTCGCGTAGCCTGTGATTCTGTGAAAGCATGTCATTTCTTTTTTCAATTCAGATTTCATGCATGTCTGTGATTTTTATATGTATATGTGAGTAGAAATCTTAGAGCATGCCTCTGTAAATCAAAACAAGCAACGAAACGAGAAAACAAAATGCAATAACGGAGATCCAGATCTGGGTTCTTGGAATACGACGTCTTTAGGCTTAGAAAACATACCTATAGCGTAGATCTCTTTGAGACAAGAACGTGGAGACCAAGAACACGTAAAACGGAAATCGGACGACGGAGTTATGGAAGAAAAACGAGTTACAAATTCCATCACGTTTTTCTAGAAAAAGAGAAAGAATTAGGTTCCAAAAGTGCTCCCATTGTGTAGATCTCGTTGAAACGAAGAAATGGACACCTAGAACGTGAAAAAAGGACGTCGGAAGGCGAAGATATGGCCGGAAAACGCATTGGGTGAATAGTAACCATCTGAAAAAACGAACATTCCAAAAAAAAAACGGTGGCGGCTGAGGAGCAAAGCGGGTCAGGAAACAAGTAGGTTAACTCGATCCGGAAATGCATTGGGCCTGGTCAACCCAATCCCAAAAAAATAATAATAATAAAGGGAATTTTTCGGATTGGGTTAGAGAGGCCCAATTAACGAAAAAAATTTATTGTTTTGGGCCACGGAGGGCCCACAACTATTTAAAAAAACCAAAAAAGTCCACGGATTGGGCCAAGAGAGGCCCAATCCGGACCACAAAAAAATTTCAAATGGGCCAAGGGAGGCCCAATACAAAAAAAGGGATAAATTAAAAAAAGTTTTTTTCGGGTTGGGCCAGAGAGGCCCAATCCGAAAAAAATGAAGACAAAAAAGGGGCTAGGCTAAAGAGGCCCAATCCGAAAAAAGGGATTATTTAAAAAAATTAATTAAAAAAAGAGGGCCACGTGGTACGTCTTTTTGACACATGGACCACACCACCGGACTCATCACGGTGCGTGGAGTCCATATTGCCGACGCGTGACATCAGAAAAAAGCCTGTATGGGGCCGCCGAGAGTGGGTTTGCTCCTTTTTTCAAATTTTTCTGGAATTTTTCTTCTAGGGTCACATGCAGGCACGTGAATGGTCCAAATGAGCCGCAGTTTGTTCCTAAAAATTCTAAAATTCAAGAGCTTCATTTTGATATATAATTTGCCTATTTTATGAGGCAATTCAGGATATGTTTTTATCGAAAATCAGTGCTTAGTCAAAGATTTTTGAAAATCTTTCAATATAATAATTTCAAATCCATTTTTTTTGAAAAATAATGGTACAATAAATTTTAGATAGCACTGAAACACTGTCTTATGGACCAATATGCATTGAATATGTTGATGAATATGTTCACAAAGAGGATCCTGAATAAGAATTTGAAGAGGATTTTAAGAAAAAATTGTTTGAAAAGAATCTTGAGGAAGATTCTCATAGGGACATGAGGAAGACACTGAGGAGGATCCAGAAGAGGGTCTTAATCAAAACCTTGAGGAAGGCCTAGTGGAACATTAAGAGGTCTATTTCGACCCAAGTCCTGAGTACTCATTCTCATTCAATTCAAAACCTCAAGACTGTGATTAAGAGGACGATCAACCATTCTTCATTGTTATGGCATGCAATGAGAATAGCCATATTTAAGAATAAAAAATATATATGACATAAGTAGGAGCTATGTTAACAACAAAACTGATAATGAAATTGCAGAATTCTATGTGAATGTCATGATGAAGTGTTGTACAGCAATTAGAGCTGTAAGCACATTCACATTAATAACCATGTGGGTTGATGCAGTAAAGAAAACTATGAAACTTATGCTGAACAATAACCAATACTTTAAAAGACTGAAGAAATAGAAGTTGATTATTGTATTGTGAATATCTAAAGACGTGTTGGTCTTTAGATTTATGTGTTTACACTCTGTGTTTTGTTAATATATTTAGAACATGGCTTAGTGTATGATTATCACTAAATGCATTGTGAAATGTGACATGTTTAGTTTATGTGAATTGTTGTGGAATCGCTATTGTTATTCACATGTATGTCACCTTGTTACACTTTTGATAAGTGGAACCTTTTTTAGAAAACGAGACTTCTAAAAGTTGGCAATTCAAGAAGTACTTATAAAATTCTTGAAAGAAATAATGTAGTTACTAGTGTTTGTGTGATGGGAGCTACAAACGTATTCTCCTGATCGCAAATCTAGTGATCAAATTATCTTCTTGTCAAGAATAATATAAGTATAAGACATTGTATAATGTGATGTGCTACATAATCGCTAAAAACTCAGCCATATGAGAAAACATTTGTTGAAAAGATACCCTATCACCTTAGACTAGAAAATGGCAACGAAAAGCATAATTACCGAGTTGAATAAAGGGGGTAAGCTGAATGGTGACAACTGGGATATTTGGCACTGTAAGGTGCACATATATTGGAGGAACAGGAGGCCCTTGAGCCATTGACCACCGTTCTAGTGGAACCTAAAGCTGGGACTTCAACCAACACAGAAGGAACCTGGAGTTATACCAGGCATGGAAAAAGGAGAACAGTATTGGAAGAGTCACCATGCTGAGCACGATGGAGAATGACCTATTGTGTTAGTATGAAAAGCATCCAATTGCACATGCCATGTGGGCGGCTCTCAGAGATAAGTTTGGTGGAACTTCGACCACTAAGCTTAAGACGTTGACGATTAAGTTTGACACGTATAAGCTTTGGAGTAATATAACCGTGAAGCAGTACCTTCAATATATGTCAAAAATGATTAGAGAGCTCCAGGAAGCTGGACATACACTAACTGATGAGCAGCAAGTGCAGGCTGTAATTAGGTCACTTTCCCGTAGTGTAGAATATATGAAAGTCAGCTTAACCCATAACAGTGACATCATCACTTTTAATGATGTTGTGAAGCACCTTGAGTTTGAGGATGAATGCTTGGAGGCATTTAAGTCTTCTGGGCATGCTTGTAATACTGAGAATGCAGTCCCTTCCATTTCAAGCCCAATTTTAAGAAGGGCAAGAAATTTTGTGGAAAAGGTAGGAAGGATGTCCCTAAATTCAAAAGGGGCAAAGAAAAATTTAAGAAGAAGGGATCTAGAGGCGGCATAAAGAGAGTTGACCTGAATTAGGTCAAATACTATGTCTGCTAGAAGATGGGTCACTTTGCAAGGGATTGCCCTGGCGAAATGACTGTGGAAAGGTGCTAGTGAATTATATGAATTCACACGATCCTTATGTATCGAGTACCTCTTTTCTAACTGAACGTAGATCTTCTTCTCATATTTTGGACTCAGGCTTAACAAATCATGTAACGAAGAATTGGAATCCTTCGTGGATTACCATCAGTTGCCGCATCAATGCAAATGGCTTTATGTTGGCAATGGCGCAAAGATCACAGAATTTAGCTTCTGTACTATGTATTTTGAATTATGGGTTTGATGTGAACTTTCATGGCAAGGTTGCTGACATTTTTTTGGCAACGAAACCTTTTACGGTTTAACTTTCCTTTCAAGAAAGTTCTTTGTTATGGATGTTATTGGTGATTTCAACTTGCATGAATGTCTTGTTAATTCCTCCAATATAATAGTTGGCATGAATATCTGGCATGCTAACCAGGGCACATAAGTTAGAATCAAATGATTAAACTGGCAAAAGAAGGTTTTCTAGGCGAAATCCAAACATGAAAATGGCCTTATGTGAAAATTGTTTAGCTGACAAGGCAACTAGAAAACCTTTCGATTCAGAAACCAGAGCTGAAAATCCATTGGATTTGGTCCATTTTGATATACACGGTCCCATGAGTGTGAGGGTAAGGCACGGAGCTTAGTACTTCATTACCTTCACTGATAACTTTTCACGATATGGTCATGTATATTTGATCTCACATAAGTTTAAAGCCCTAGAGTGTTTTAGACGGTACATGAATGAGGTAGAGAATCAAATAGAACGTAAAATTAATGTATTACGTACTGACCAAGGTCGTGAATACTTATCCAATCAGTACAAAGAGCTCTGTGAAGAAAAGGGGATAATTAGACAGCTAACTATCCCTGGTACTCCACAACAAAATGGTGTGCTAGAAAGAAGAAACATAACTCTTTTAGACATGGTTAGGTCGATGATGGCTCAAGCAAGCTTACCTATTTCATATTGGGCCGATGCTTTATTAACAGTGGCCTTTATACTTAACTGTGTACCCTCAAAGTAGTTACTTCCAAACCCTATGAGTTATGGACGACATGCCAGCCAGATTTAGGTATCTTAAGACCCCTGGGGGTCGGCTGTATACGTTCATAATGATTCCCATAAGTATGGGAAGTTGGGTCATAGAGGATAGGAATGTATCTTTATACGATACTTAAAAGAATCAAAAGAATACGTTTTCATTGGCAAAAACAAAGGTGGAACAGTAACTGAAATTGAATCAAGGGATGCCATATTTTCGGAAAGTGATTTCCTAGCAGAGGAGAGATAGTTCGAACAGTATCTCTCTATGAGACAGAATAAGGTAGTGCAGATCGATCTGATGATCCCCAATCGTCTCAATGTATCGATCTGAGTGGGAGATTAAAAGGCTCATAAAGGCCTTTACAAAGGCCGAGACAAAGGCAACAAAAGAGACAAGAGGTCTCTACAAGAAAGAGTGACAAGGGAAATGTACCAAAGAGACGCTTCCAAATAGAGGGGGAAGCACTCATGGTCACTCCGGATGAAGATGATGAGCCACGTTCTGTACAAGAAACCTTGTTGTGCCCTGCCAAAGATGAATGGAAGAAAGCAATGGAAGAAGAGATTGATTTGATGAGAAAGAATCAAGTCTGGGAACTTGTTGATCTATCAAAAGGTCGAAAGGCCATTGCGAACAAGTGGGTTCTCAAAATAAAAAGGAAAGTGGATAGATCAATTGACAAGTACAAGGCACGTCTGGTAGTGAAAGGGTATACACAACAGGAAGGTATCGATTACAAAGACACATTATCACCTGTTGTACGCTTTATTAGCATAAGGCTAATTCTGGCAGTAGTAAAAGTTTAGATTTGGAGCTATATCAAATGGATATGAAAAATGCATTTCTAAACGGAGAATTGGACGAAGAAAAGTTTAGAGAGCAAAGTTTGTAAGCTCAGAAGGTCCATTAATGGACTGAAACAATCATCCAGACTGGTACTTAAGGTTTCACAAGGCGATAACCTCATATGATTTTGATATGATTGAAGAAGACCACTTTGTCTGCATTAAGCGGTTTGATGATAACTTTGTGATGTTGTCATTATATGTAGAGGATATACTATTGGTCAAAAATAGCCTAAATTCGATCTTAGCTGTTAAAGAATAGCTGTCATCGAATTTTGAGATGAAAGACATGGGAGAATAGAATACATACTTGGAGTTAAAATCCAAAGGAATCGTTCAAAGAGAGTTCCATCTCCTTCACAAGAGAATTACATTAAGAAAATTATCGAATGATTCAACATGAGTGGTTGTAATCCCTTAGACACCCCGGTAGCTACTGGAGTTGGCTTGAATCTTGAAATGTATCCCAAAACTGAGTCAACTAATGAATGAATGGAAAAAGTTCCTTATGCTATTGCTCTTGTAAGTCTAATGTATGCAATGATGTGTACAAGACCAGATATTTATTACGCAGTTGGACCGGTAAGTAGGTTCCAGTCAAATCCTGACGAACAACATTGGAAAGCTATGAAGAGGATTCTACGATACTTAAAGGGAAAAACGGATTATGAACTAACTTATCAAGGAAGTGAATTGAGGCTTCTTGGATTCTCCGACACTGAAGTATGCGGAGATGAAGTTGAACGAAGGTTAACTTCAAGTTATACCTTCTTGCTAAATCATAGTGCCATAAGTTAGAGTGGCAAGAAGCAGACTTGCATAGCCCTGTATTTAATGGAAGCTGAGTTTGTGGCTTGCACTACGATAGTGCAAGAGGCTATATGGCTTGGATTTGGAAATGAGAGTTCAAATCCTGTGTTAATATGTTGTGACAACACTGTAGCCATAGCCTACACAAAAGATCCCAAATATCATAGCAAGACAAAGCACATTAATATTAAGTATAACTTTGTGAGAGATTATATAGCACAGAAGGTGATTAATGTACAACACATTTCGACCAAGAGTGTGATCGCAGATCCCCTGACTAAATCAATAGCCAAAGAAATGTTTGAGAAACATGTAAGGGCTATTGGTATGCGCAAAATGTAAAAGCAATAGCCAAAGAAATGTTTGAGAAACATGTAAGGGATATTGGTATGCGCGAAATGTAAAATTGTAGACATTGTATATTGAATTTGTGATTAAATTCATGTGTCTGTGTACAAGTATACAATGTCTAGTATGTCGTACAGGCAGGTGAGGTAGGCTCTCTCACACGAGCTACCACCTTTGATACTCAGGAGGAGTATGTAAAGATGAGACACTTGTATTCACTAGTAAGGCAGCAGGAATGCTGATATGGTAGAGAAGAAATACAAATTATGTTGCCTCGGCAACTGTGTAGCGTGTCGAGATGAGATCCAATGTGTATACACGTAAAATATGGATCAAATCATGGGGACCCACTCCCATGATGCCTGTTACCAGACAACAAATTCTTCAATACTGATGTCATATGAGATATGAGAGAAGGAAGAATTTGGGTTTAGATGTTGGGAACATCTAGACTAAAAGTCTGTACAGTGTTGATAATAAGTATCAAAATGACGTACGCTCTTATAGTATAAGAGAAACACTGTAGCATGTGATTCATACCACATGTGTTATAGAACTGCAAAAGGGAAACAAGTGAATGGATCCCTGCTTCATTGCTGTGGGAGTCCCGAGAAATTAATATTTCTATTTATGTCCTTTGACTTTGACATTATCGTGGAGGTATACTTCAATGACTGCTACCTTAATGTACATCCTACTACCATGATAGATGTGATACAAGGTACTATGTTAGGAAAGCGGTTGATGTATATCAAAATGATTTATGGGCGAAAGGAAGATTACCTGATAAATACACAACTATGCTGGTGTCTGTGACATGTCCCTTATGATATCGACTTGGAGATTTCATAAATGTGGACACCACGCACACGAGAAAGACGATCTAAGTCTTATGTTGACTTGAGAGGGATTAGATTCGTCAAGTGAAATTGTATTTTGGTTGAATCTAGGACATATGAGGCATAATTACCGAATTCAAGCTACATGAAGAAAGATTGTCTTGTGCTGGTTATGTGAAAGGGATCTCTAGTACAAACATCTAAAAGATGTCATGCCCATGTGGTCACGGCAAAGCACCTAGTATGAAAGGAAGAAGAGAGGAATACGAGGCCCACGATTCCTAATCCACCAAGTGTGAGTGGGAGATGTTGGAATATGGGCTAATCCACCCTTGTTGGATTAGGCCCAAAATGTGTTTTGGGGCAAAAAAACAAATAAGAGAATATGTGGGAACAAAGTTGTAATATTCCCAAAAAGTGTGAATTTGAAAATTAGATCCTATTTACGTGGGAACAGTTTTCTAATAGGCAGTTATATTCCTTTAATTAATAAAGGATAACTCTCACGTTCTCATGAGAGAACACGATAGACGGGAGACACAACGCATGGAGAATTTTTTCTCCCGCTTCCCTTCTCTAAAAGGTTCCCTTCTCCTCTCCTCTTTTCTCCCGGGGTGCATTTGCTGTGTATCATATTCGGATCCACTTTCGTGATCTGTCTTCCGCGTGGGTATCTGCAGATTCGTGATTCGGCATCTACATGTACGCTCGAAATCCTTTAGTGGCAATTTCTCTTTTTGAAATTTTGATACTTTTATAAAAGTGCCCCTCAATTAAAAAGAAATAGATAAAGGTGCTCTCGTTGGCAGGCCGCTAGAACTCCGGTGACAATGGTTGTTTTTGGGGAAATAATCTCACCTCCACCACCACCTTTTCTTGCATTTCAGGAAAAGAAAAATTAGTGCCCCCAAAAACAGCCACCGCCAACTAAGAATAGGAAGTCCAAGCATTGAAACCTGGAAGGCTCCCCCTGAAGATCCTATGATGGATTTTGGTGATAAAGTAACATCAAATTCTTCTTTTAAGATTGAAGTTCTTGCTTTAAGAAAAGCTTTGATGTGGTTGGAGAATCCAGCTCCCTTATTAACCCCTTTCGTCACGGTTGGATCAAGATCTAATGGTCCACATTTAATATTCTTATAAATTTGTATCTGAGATATATAAATAAATTTAAACTGTCAAAAATTTAAAGGAGGGGGGCCAAATCCGTTGTTGGATGAAGTTCAGATGTCGGATTTTGAATTGAAGCGAACAATAGGGAATTGTACAATTGTGTAAATGGTCATTTTTTATTTTTTTGGGGAATGCAATACCAAAACTTAGGAATAAAGCGCTAGCCATCATGGCTTTAATACCGAATTAGACACGAGTCCACTAGTCTCCTACAACTTTGTGATCAACCTAGTTGAATCCGATCCACACCCCTACACTAGGGACGAATCAGGATGGGAGTGTTGTCTATAGTTGCAGGTGTAAGGGATCTCCAATATATATAAAGCAAATTGGTCTATTCTGTTTGGCAGCAGATAATGCTGCTGTGGATGTTCAAAAGGGGTGTACACAATTGGATGGATTTTCGCGCCAACACCTCCACTTGCCAATGTAATTGCTAAAAATGTTGATTATGTTTTACGCTCTAATTCTGTTTCAGGTTACTTTTTAGCTACACAGGAAGGAGTTGGTTGATTGTAATGAAGTTGAATTCATTTGTTTGTTGAATTTTGCTTTTTTTTTCCTTTGTGTTTTAACATTGTACTCATACATTGATGTATTCTTCTTCTATGATATATTTAAAAAAAGGCCTAATTTTTTTTGGTAAAAATACATATTTTTTTATTCAAAAAGTTTCAACGACTTCATTTTATTTTAGACCATGATCAAACAATGTTCATGTTAGCCTCGCAACCTCACATGTGTAAATAGTTATATACACACACTCTTGTCTACTAACATGTTTCATATAGACAAAGAAAAATTTTAAATCTTGATAACTCTGCCTTAAAATTGAACAATTTTCTAATTATATCATTATTTAATATTCAGTATAACACAAGATCAAAATCAACTCAATAAATTATGAGTAAAATTGTACATTAACATATAAAATTTAATAAGATGAATTATAAATAGAATCAAATAAGATCTCTACCTACCCTATAAATAAAACCAAAGAAGTATTTGTATAATACATTCAAAGAGACTCAAATTTATTACTAGGTTACTCTGTAAAAGAATACACTCAATGCTGTAGGTATACATAGCTGGGATAGTCCTACATACCCCCAAGAATAGTTCATATGAAATAATTTACAAAAGGGTCCATGACAAAATAAGCCACAAACAGTACAAAATAGCCAAAGTCTTGAGGAAAAAAAAAACCCATATATTTCTTTCTATGACTGATTAATCCTACTAATTAGGGTTGTTTCTAACAATACAATCAACGTAATTAAAAAGAGATAAACACAACAGTGATGCTACCTATCAAATGAGACCCACCACTACACATATCCTTATCAGAGTGCACGGATCGTACGGACAGATATCATACAGAGAACTTAGCCAAACTAAACCTAAACCTGTGGTTTAGATTCATACACATTAGTAACCCCACCACCATTTGCTCCATTAGTGTTATATATCAACTCCATTTGGAACAGCCTCTGATCTTTTCCTGTTCAACACTATGATCCAAGTGTAGGCTTCCAGCAACACAGCGATTCCACCAAGACCTGCAATAACCCCAATGTATGCATTTTTCCAGTTTTCATAACGATCTCCAACAGAGTTCTCAAGTGCATCAAAGCCTTGAAATATGTTGACGATGCTTATGATTATTGTGGCATATCCAACTAAATAATGGTAGAAGTTCCAGTAGATTCTGTACTTGTGATCCTTGTTTGGCCTTAAAAATAGAGCAAACATCTGTATTGAATTGGAGCAAGGTTTCTCTCAGTGGCATTATAATACATATTCCAATCAGAAGTTTGCTACAGCTGAACATCTGTGTAATTTCTTTATGAGTATCAATGGCAACAATAATTTAACGCGTAACAAATTTAATTTATCAAATGATGACAGCAATCAAGATAGTGACAACTAGGTTTGATGAAATTCCTTGTTGAATATCAATGATAACAAACAGTTTAATGAATAACAACTTTTAACTATCCAATAATAACAACTAAATCAGTAACAACTATTTTCACTTAGGGTGGTAAGATCGTATAAAACTTAATAACAAACTACCATAAACTTTCATGTCTGTGCACATAACTCTCATGAGGTTGAGACTTTTTATTTTGTTTATTCTAAATCCAATTAATAGAAAATGCTTCTCTCCTGAGCAATACAATTAAAAGCAGATTCCTCATCTAATGCGTACACAAGACTTGAGATTCATGACTTAATACGTTTCAATCTTTCTCCTCGCCACTCTATTATTTCATTGCTCTCTTACAAAAATATATCTATAGTAATTATCATTTGGCTAAATTACATAAAACTCTCATGAATTTTGAATCATGTACAAATAAGTCCCTTAACATTTAAAACTAAATAATAAACCAACATCAACTTTTAAATTTGTGCTGATAAATTCCAACCATCATTTATATACCCCCTTGAACTTTATTTTGCACACATGTAACCTCCACGAATTTTGAGTTATATGCATATAAGCCCTTAAACTTTAAGATATGTGCAGACAAGTAAAAAATAAAACTAATAACAGAGGAGCAAAGTACAAAAATGTAAAAATGTAGGGGGTGTATTGTAAAGTTTCAAAGATGAGCAATCTGCAAAAATATATAGTCCAGGAGGAGCTGTGTATAATTTAGTTTAGCCTTATCATTTTTGTCCATTTCATTCTATACTGTGAGCATTGCATTCCTATCATTTCTAACAACTAAACCAAACAAGACATTAGATTTTTTTTTCCTGTTAATACAATCTTTAGTCCCATAAGTTTGCTTTTGGTTCCATCAAATTTAAAATCAGTAGTTTTGATTCTTAAGTTTTATTTTATTTAAAATATCGATTTTCATAATCTAATAAAAATCTGAAACATCCAAAATCACTAGTTTTAAATTCAAGGAACCAAAACCAAAATGAGGGTAAATTTAAGAGACCAAAAGATTGCATCAACCTTTTTTTCTTTTTGGGGAATGACAGGTACCTGAAGAGTTCCAAGGCAGAAGATGATGATGCCAAGAGCTCTGTGGGTGTCATACTGAACACCAGCAGAGTCATGGCCAAGTTTGAGGCCATAGGCCCAGCCACCAACACCAACAATATAGGCAGAAGTTTGGCAAATGACGTGAAGGTAAAACCAAGCAGGGTCTGCTGATTTGAACACTTTCAAGTATCTTGCAATTATGGCTCCTATTGGCAGCATTGTCCCCCAACTCACCCCATTCAGTATTCCATGCACCTGAATCAATCATTTCAAAAATTCATAACATGCTACTTTCCAATATCACATCATTAATATCAATATATATAAGGTGACATCATGCATAGCTCTACCTGAACTGATTTCCGGTTATTAATTAATTTGGAGACATTAAAAAACTGAATAGATTAATTTAAAGTATTTATATTTATCATTTCCCTCAAATAATTTACATGACTTGTAAACTAATTGGTTGATTTGGTTGAGACAAAGTTTTAGCTCAGAAGCGATATTGCCCTAAAAGTTTTTCTAGGTTCAATGTCACCCGAGAAGTTTTAAAACATATCAATGTTGCCTCAACCCGTTAAAAATTAACATTAGATGTTAAAAAAAATTGACATTGATTGTTAACACTCCTAACGATAATATGAAACATTGTTTCATTTTAATGTTTTCAGAGCAACATTAACCTAAAAAAACTTTTTGAAGCAAAGTTGCATCTTAATCTAAACTGATATATAATATAATGATACGCATAATTATTCGGAGATATCATGTAATATGCATTACAATTGAGTAATTTACTTAACTTCTTTTTATCTACTCAAATTAATCCCTATAATAGTTATTTTGGCCTTGTATTAACAACTGAGGTAGTATATAGATAATCTCCTTGAACTTAGAAACTTTACTATTAATCCCTATAAAATCTTATATTTATGCAGATAACTCCCCTAATATTTTTTTTTTTTTGGCTAGACCCATAATAGTTATTTTGCTTATTTCTTATCTACACATGTATTAAAATCAAGAGGGCTCAAATGAATATAACTCAAAGTTTAAGGAGTTATATACATGAAAAAAATAAATAAATTGATAGATAAGCTTTATTGGGAGTTAGAAGTTTAGATGAGCTCAGTATTAAATTTTTTAAAGGTTAAGAAAGATATTTGACCTTGATTTAAAGTTGAGTTTTGGGTAATTTATACATGTATATGATGTATAAGGTTACACTATTTATTAGTCATAAATAATAAAGCTTGGTTTATGGTGGAGTACATGCACTTCACCTCAATCAAATTATTATTCAATAAACAAATTTTTAAAAAATTATTAGTTAAAACATCCCGCTCAAATAATTGTTAAATTTTATAATAAAATATTATTTAACAAACAATTAGAATATTTTATCAATTAATAAATTATACTTATATGCTAAATATCAAACACTAGTTTAAGGGTACCTTTCAATTGCATCATACATGGTTTTGTTCAAAGACTGGGTGCCAACGCCAATTCAAACGTGTAGTTTTTATTTTTTCTATGTTTTAAGGAAAAACTACACATTTGAATTGTCGTTTGCTAAAAAAAACGTTATGCATGTTATTTAATGACAACAGGGAAAACCAATAGTAACTCTTACAAAAAGGGGAGGGAGAAGAAGACAATAACAACTGTGGTTTCAATTTTACATAGGTATAATTGCATTTTTAATCCTACATAAATTTTTATTTTAATCCTTAAATTTTTATAAAGTATCTTTTTAATTTTTAATTTTAATATTATTAATAAGAAAAATGCTTGCATTAAAATTTTAACTTTTGAAATAATATTTTAAAAGTGCCATATTAAGATCTCATTAAATTTTCGATTTTCAGCCTATTTTTTATATTTTAATTTTTTTCATTTTGATTGAAGTAAAATATAAAATAGAAATAATTTCTTGCTTGCTGTTTTTTTAATAAAATTGACATTTTAATTTGAAAATAAAAACGATATTCTAGCCATTTAATTAAATTAAATTTAAGAAAGTAAAGTTAAACAAGCCTCTTCAGCTAATTCTCCAAATTAGTACCAAATTCAAATTCAGTCATATTTCAACAAAATGTTTTACTTACACTTCTTTTCCTTCTAAGGTCGTCCCCGCTGGCAGCAGCCTGAGTCACACCAGAAACAAGATCTAATTCCTCCTTCGAATCAGTATGCTCTGAGCTGATTTCATGCCGTTGAGGTGTCGAACCGGAGAGAGGGCCTTCCTGCCACACATGGACCAACGACGTCGTTCCACTCGGAAGCATCACCGTAGCGAAGATGATAATCTCGTCGTTCACACGCGCCGCGCCCAGACCCGTCACGTTGTACCTTAGATCTCCCTGGATCAGCTGAGTGTCTGTTACATCGCCGTCGGAGCTTATTGGCGATGTATACGCCGTCGGTACGCCGGTGTTGCCGGAATGTGAGATCGCCACCAGAGCTTGAGTTCCGGGCATGGTGGTGCCGAGATTATTGTCCGGGTTGATTCCCCATGCCACCCACCGATTCGAAGATGAGCTGATTCCGCCATGCCTATATGCAATCTCTAGCTTCCCTGTACAATGGCATCAGACTATCTCAATTCCATCTAAAAAGCAATATAATTTCAATCTTGGTTCTGGCCTAATTGGTCATAAAATTGGGGGCGAAGAGATCTGGTTTTGGCATAATCGGTGTGACCGGGAATATATTGTCCGACCCGATTAACCAAACATGTTAGCCGGCTGGACCGGTCCACGCTTGAAAATAGTTTACCCATGGCCTTAAGGCCGGCCGGGTGTTGGGTTACTGGATATAATTAAATAATTACAGAGGATTTTTTTTAAAAAAATATAGATAGACAAGGATTTGGAAATAATTAGGTGAGTCAAATTTGGAAACTCAACTTAGGGAAATAATTAATTATTAATATAAAAAATGACTTGGGCAGGATTTAAAATTTCAATTTTTACAACTTTCAACTATTGAAGAATCGACTAGATAATTGATGGTGAAAAATACTTAGTCAAGATTTTGTACTTTCAATTTCCGCCACTTTGCATGATTGTGTATTCCAACTTTGACCTTAATTTTCTCATCAACGCCCAATCTGTCATAATAGCTCACGTAATTATTGTTTAGCTTCTTACAACACTAAAGCCGAAAGGTTAAAAAAGGTACTGTTTCTAAGTTACTGCATGATAAAAGTTAAATAATTAATTTACAAACATTGAAAATACTAATTAAATTTCTTATTTATGAGAAATGTGTTGGCCTGCTTATAATACCGCTTTAATCATTTACTTTGCAAATTATCTTTGATAAAAATAAAACCTCTTTAATCAATGAAATTAATAGGAATAATTTAGTTAACAAATCATAAAATCAAAAGATAAAGTATATCGAATTTTAGCATTTAATATCAAACCAAATTGATTTACTAATTCCTGTATTAAGTACCAAAAAAAAATTAGTACTAAAACAGGAAACTCCAATCTTACCCCCAATATGCTAGAACATAAACCCGTGTGTGAGAGAGAGAGAGAGAGAGAGAGAGTAAACAGGAGAGAGGGAAGATTTCTTCTTAGGCTTAAGAGCTGCCTAGAACTGAGAACTAATTTAGCGAAAGAAATCAGTTAAACTTAATCGATATTTTAACGAATTAAAAATGCAAAATGATCATATTCAATCCAAAAGATCAGAAAAGTGATGAATCACCTGAGGACTGATCATAGGTCCAGTGAAGGAAGGCGTTCTGGTAAGGAAGGTCACGGCAAGTGGTGAAGTTTCTGTTGGAAGAGAAAGAATATGAAAAGCAGGTTTGAGCAGAAGAATACGTGAAGACCAGAGAGCTCAAAACACAGAACCCTAACACAAATCTCATCATCGCCAACTTCTTGATCAGAGCCATATATTCAATTTCTCCTATTGATTCCTTCCTCTTCTTCTTCCTCCTCTTCTTCCTTAAATGCCCCAGGACGATCACAGTTTCAGGGTTTTGTTGAATGAATATATATCAATCAGTGAGAGAGATAACAACAAACATCAAGTCAACTTTGGAGAGTTACCACCAAACCCCAACTTTTATATATATAAATGGTTAATATAAGTTTTAATACCTTAAATTTGCATGAATTTTGATTGTAGTCCCTCAAGTTTTAAATGTGGTTGTAGTCTGTATACTTGGCTTAGTTATCATCATTAAATGTAAGGATTAAATTTAAAAAAATTTCAAGGTAGAGGGATCAAAACCAAAAATCTTTTTATCACTATTCTTTTGACTAATTTTATTTTCAATTCCCATACTTTTAATAAATTCGGGTTTCGGCTTATATACTTAACGATGTTATTTAATAATTAATGCTGTCAAATATGTAAGTTCTTATAAAATTATATAAGCCAAACCATAAGTTTAAACATTGAGGGATAAAACCAAAATTGTGTAACTCCCTTTCGCGTCTTTCTCTGTAGAGCAGGCATGGCAAAATACAAATATTTTATTATTTATAGAGTTGGTGGGTTAGGTGTAGTTTTCAGGTATCCCTTGGTTTGATTGATTCCAAAGCATAATCATTATAACAACTACGTATTACATGATTTTTTTAATATTATTTCACTACTACGTTGATTATTTTATTTTTAAATTAAAAACAATATTTTTTCCTTAAAAATATGGCAAAGTTTTATAAACTTAGTTTTTGTATTTAAGATTAGACCAGCCTTCATATATTATCATAAGGAATTTGAAAGATATGATTTGTTTATGGCTTATGAATATTGGTTTTTTTTTAATTAAATAATTGGTAGATTGCCTTAATATTTATTTTTGTTAAATAATCAGATATTAATTGTTTAATTTATTCTTAAAAAATATATCAGTTCCTCTTAAAAAAATTTACTTCATTACGAATTTAGAGAAATTTTATGCGATTTACTCTTAATTTGCAGAAGTATGAAAAATAAATGCCATATTTGTATTATTTTAATTACGCAGGGATCCATATATTACGCAGCATCTGAAAAATGAGTCATATTATCAATGACTTATAAATAACTTTGCTTAATTGATCTTGATATGGGGGAGAAACCCTCTATTTTCTGTTTTATTTTGGCTTAAATGCATTTTGGATAGTTTCATGTAAACATTTTTTTACCTTTAGAAGTTTAAACAAGGGTTGTAATGTTTCTTGTATTATTTCTTGGCTCCGATATAGTTAAAATCACCGTTAAAGTTAACAATTTTAGTTAAACTATAGTTTTTATAATTTTTTATATACCATATTATTTTTAAAAAAATAACGCTGTATATTTTAGATATAATTTTAATTAATTTTTAAATAGAAAAATATTTAAAATATTTATTTGAGAAAGTATTTATAAATAAAAATCCAATACACTTAAATTTATAGTGAAAATGGCATCTGTTATTTTTAAATAACACATTATATAATTAAAATTATAAAAAATACAATAAGAAAAGGACCGTTAATTTTAATGCTAATTTTAACGGTAGGAGAGTTAATAGATAAAACATTAAATTAAAATTTTAAATGTTATGGAGATCTTTAGCTCAAAAAAAATTTATGGAGATCATATACAACTGATTCAAAGTTCAAGGGGTTTTATGTATTTAGCCCTTTATTTTTAGGAAAATTTGTTATGCATTATACACATAAAACCAAAATAAAACGCTGCAATATTCATTAATGATAATTAAATAGTTTAACTTCTTATAGATTTTATGTATATTATATAGGTTATTAATGATTTTCTAAATGATTTATAGGTGAGATAAATCATTTAAAAAATGATAAATATAAATATTTAAAGGTAATATATTATATAGGTTATAGATTTATGCTTCCTTTCATACTTAATATAATAGTCACTTGACTTTTTCTGAGATCAAGAGATATAATCACCTAACATATTTATTATTTTTCTAGAAACTAATTTGCTTGATTTATATAGCTGATATAATCTAATGATACACACATATATTATAATTAAGTAATTTATTTACTTTTTTTTATTTTTTTAAAAATTAATTAACTTGCATTAAATCGGAGGAGAAGGTAGTATGCAAATTTTTTTTTTTTTAAGGATGATGACAATTAGAAAGTATTTGCATTTAGATGCACTTTCGTTGTCAAGTTTGTGTTTACTTGCTCGGTCCAAAGAAAAAACCAGTTTGGGTTACTTTTTCTTTACCAACTGATTCATTTGTGGCTGCCTCTGCCTGTTGTCCAAATTCATTCCTTGTCTCATCAAACTAACGTGTATGGGTCAAGTTGAAAAAAAATCCTTTAACCTTTTTTTTGACGTATAAAAATACCCGTTTATAATGAGAGTAAAAAAATGTTAAGATAGTTAAATATAAGCTAATATTATTATATAAGAATATATAAAATCACATGGGTCCCACAATAAACGGTAACAGTGTTATATTATATCTAATGGTATTGATATATTTACTCTCGTTTTAAATGTTAATGTGTGTATCTTTAAAAAGTATATAGTGCTAAATGCACATTCGATAAAAGTTCACAAGTATTTTTACAACTTAACCAAATATTCAAAATAGGGCTTTAACAAAGAAATCAACAAGATATCATCATTTATCAACAATTAGGCATATATTCCTCCGACTTTTAGTATAAGAGTTAATTGATAATTAAATTTTGTTATAAATATAAGACTCTATCCATTTTGTCTCATATATTTAACCATTTTTTAAACTACCATTATCAATATTCTCTTGACTACAATTAGATACCGCAATTACTACAATGTGCTTGTTTGGCAACGCTTGGCTTGTAGCCATAAGCACGTTCAACAGTGTTTTTCTGTAAAACGAGACAATCTCCTCCACATATTTACCTCGACTTGTGTGAATATATACTATATGCAGAAAAATTCTACTTCATCTCCATTTCTGAAAGTTGAATTGGTAACAATTTACGTCATTCACCTTTTGATTTTTTATAAATTATTCTTACAAAAATATGTATATTTTATTGAAAAATAATCAACCTGCTCCAGAAAGGAAAAGGGAAAGAGATTTTAACATCGAATGTAATTATATTTCAGAAAAATAACTTTGAACTATTTGAGTAATTTTTATGATGTCAAAATTCATATTTCTATATATGCCAACTACTTCAGG
>JANTPZ010093700.1:0-15177 GCA_025593235.1 Vachellia pachyceras | reverse complement strand
TCATCGTTTGAATAAGTGGCTGAGAAAGACTTTGCTCATTGGTGTAATTAGTATTCCAATTAGGGGGATCATCATGAACTTGTATCTCGATTGGCTTCTCAATAACGCTCCCGTGCTACACGATCCGTAACTCCTTTCTCTTGTCTATCTTGTGCTATGCCTTGTTAAAATTACTTTTTCAGAAACCTCATTCCTTCACTCCCTGTACATAGTAATATGATTAAAAGCTTTCTTTCACTGTACCTTCCATATGAAATAACACTTTTATGAAAGCCGTGTAGAAGTGTTTTTACCATTTACAAGGTAAATATGTGAAGGGAATTATCTCATTTTACGGAAAACGTGTTTTTGGGATGTTCAGAAGCTTTGTAAACATCCCAATAATATGTATGTTTTAAAAAAATGGTAGGGAATTGTTTTTACGATTTCCGTACGTAAACGATTTTATCGGGAATTAGACGAACCACGTCCAGCCCCACACACACACACAGCTACACTCTCTCTCTCTTCATCTACCTCTCCTCGATCTTGGTCGTCTTATATATAGTTACACACACTCATCTGTAGTGTCCTCTCTCTCTCTCTGTATATATATACATGCACTCACCCTACACATAGCTGTCTCTCACTTTTTAACGCTTTCTAGTTTATCGCCGTGCTTCCATATTCGGCCCGAATTATGACGACGCTGCAGTCAGTGGAGTTCGACGCTGACTCCGTCGCTTCCTCCCCTCGGTCAGATCATTTTCATGAGCCCTTGCCTCGCGTCCGCTTCATGTGCAGCTTCGGTGGTCAGATAGCACCCCGTCCCCACGACAACCAGCTACGCTACGTCGGTGGTGACACACGAATCGTCGCCTTCCATCGCTCCGTCTCCTTCTCCGCTCTCCTCCTCAGGCTTTCTAAGCTCTCAGGTACCCATCACTCATGGGAATTACGGCTAGATCTGTTTCCATTTTGTATTGGCGTTTTCAATTTAACTCTGGACAATGGAATTAATTAATGGATACAGGCACTAGCAATATAACAGTGAAGTACCAACTTCCCAATGAGGATCTGGACGCGTTGATCTCAGTGACCACCGACGAGGACGTGGAGAACATGATGGAGGAGTACGAACGTGTCGCACAGAATCAAAATCCCAGGTCCGCTCGGCTCCGGCTGTTTCTCTTCGTCAAGGAAGAAGATTCTAGAGCCAACAGTATCAGCTCTCTACTGGACGGCTCTGCCAATCGCGAGAGCTGGTTTGTCGATGCCCTTAACAGTGGCATAGCTCGGCTCGAGCGAGGCCGTTCCGAGGCGTCTTCCATGGTATCTGAAGTGCCTGATTATCTCTTCGGCTTGGAAAACTCCGATGAGGTCCAAACCAGAGAACCGAGGTCGAAACTCCGACAGGTCGTCAACGACAGCGTCTCCTGTTCGGATCCTGGCTCGCCTGCTCCGGTTATTTCATCTCCGTTTTGCTCCACCACATCGGCTGCAAACGTGCCGTCCATGCCCAACCCCCCACCGGTTAAGACCAAACCCGATAATCCGGTTCCTGTCATGGAACCGAAAGAACATGACATCGACGGTTTTCAAACCGGAAACCCTGGAGGCCAGATACCTCATCACTACCCACTGGATTCTACTTATCCCGGTCATTCCGTACAACCTGTTCCAGTTTACTACATTCAAGGTCCGGTTCCGGTTCAACATGGGCAGGTACCAGTCCAACCGGTGACAATTCAGGCGTCTTATGTCCAGCCATACCCGGCGGTGATGCATGCTCAGCAGGTTCCAATGGGTTATCATCACGTGGTTCCAGATTCGGCCCAAGCATACGGCGGAGGGATGAGACCAGTCGGTGGTGTGCATCCATACGAAGCTGCGGCGAGGATTGTTCCAGATGGCATGAGGCAGCACGCGTATCAAGCGGTCCCGAATTCCGGAGGTTCCCCTGTTTATCCGGTGATGAAGATGGCAAGTGGGGACGAATCGCAGAGACCTGGAGCCGAATACGGGACGGGTCGAGGCCCCAACATGGAATGATTGAGCCGCAATCTCTCTGTTTACCATGTGATGAAAATCAAAATTGCATAGAAGTCGAAACATATATAAAAAGCTATGAGGTGACTCCAGAATCAAAATTACTTAGTATATATATTGGGATTAAAGAACACCAAAAGCAAAAAAAAAAAAAAAGGATCATTGGGATTAAACTCAAGTTTTGTGCAGCAAAGTTTGGCAGAAAAATCTGTGTATATATATTGGAAGAAGAACTCAATAATCGTATAGATTAAAGAACTCAGAAAGGTTTGGTTATGTATGATTGCTGATAATGTGGTTCATCGTGTTATTTGTTTTTGTATGTTGTGTTAGCCTCTGGCTTTCATTTTTCATATCATAGAAATATAATTTTGTTTAGCATTTGAGAGAGAATAGGCTGAGTTTTTTGGTATTTTTTTTTTCATCTTAAATAATACTAGTGAAGTATGAAATGAAGGATAAGGAGGTCAAGTAGTCGGTGGGAGCGGGACCCACATGTGGGAAATATGAGCAAGCATTGGTGCATTATTGAGTATAGCTAATTAAAGTGAGAATATTCCTATTCATTTATTGTTCCTTCAGTGATCTTTTATCTTTGGCTTTAAATTGAATTTAACTTTTTTTAGAAATTAAATTAATTGATATATTTATTATTTTTAAAATAATTTTTTTAATTTGTAAATTGATATATAACATAATGATATGTATAATTATTTTAAAATATGTACTATAATTAATTTATTTATTTAACTTTTTTCTACCTTTTAAAAAATCAATCGACTTCTTTAATTAATTAACATGTGATCTCATATTGATAAATGGCAGAAGGCACAAGCTTCACGTTTTGTTTTGAAAAATTGAAGACACTGTTCAATTCTATGGACAGTATGATTAATTAAGCCATTGAATGTGAGGCTTTTGGTAGCTGACTTATATTATTCTGAATATTTTTTTTGTGTGGCTGTTACGTTCTAAAGCCTATCAAGATTCATGAGTTGTGTTTTTATTAATTATGGAGCTAGCTGCCTTGGCTGTGGGGGCTCCATGGTGTTGCTTTGAGTGTCTGCAAGCCCTTGTTCATTTGTTGCTTGTTTCCTTCTTTGTAGGATAATTTTATGTATTTTGAGCAATTATAAGAGTTATTTTGTCACATGGATGGTTGTTTTTTTTACTAAATACGTATATCTTTATCATAAAGACGATTATGTTCAAAGCATTGACACCAAATAAATAGGTATTCAAATCTTGATTCGTTACGTTGTGAGGAATTAATTCCTTCCTCTAAACTCAACCCGTGAATTGTGGAAGAGTTGTTTGCTTACATAGCTAATTTAGGTTGGTTGCTCTTATTACATTAAGGACCACATGAGTGCATAGCTTGGGCTTGTCATGGTCTATGTTCCATCAACAGTTGTTACGATTATCAATTATCGATCTTGTGATGGTTTAAGACACATGATAGCTCATTTATATCAACATGTTTTTATAATTAACGCCCAACATTTAATGCATAACAATGTCTCAACATGATCGACTTCCTATATGTACATACACATATATGAAGATGATCTTGTTGCGTATGATAATAATGATGATGAGGAAGCATCAAGGATTGATCATATTTTAAGGTTGAATAAAGATTTGAATGATATTTATCATTTTTTATTATTATTGATGGATGGTGTATATAATAGATGCATGGGATGACTATGTGTGTGTATTTTGTGGATTTTGGTGGATCACATGTATCATTATTACGTTCTTTTATGTTGTATTTTTATTTTGTGAGTATGGATATGTCATTTAAAAAAAAAGATATTTAGGACGAGAGAGATAAGGGGGAAACAGAGAATTGGACTGATTCTTGTTCATTTAGATGTCTCAACCAAGAATCACATAAAATGAATAGCAACTAATTACACTTTATAACCTTTGACCTATGAAATAAAACTCCTAAGTACTATTCATTAGAGATGTTGGGTCCGTTTGGAAACGCGGTGGAGAAATACTTTTACGCAAGTTGAGGCAAATATGTAAAGGAGATTATTTCGTTTTGTAGAAAAATACTATTGAACGTGTTTTTGAGACTTCTTAACGGGTTGCCAAACAGCACTATTATAAAATGCAGAATATGAAATACTGAAAATCAAGAGAAGTTATGAACATTCACATAAGCTAGTATTTATAACAGAAAAAAATATATTAGATACATGTTTCTTTTTATTGATAGTAATGTCCCAACAAAAAGTTAAAGTGGATTGAAGAAGTGATCCATTTAACATAAAGGCTCCGTTTGTTTTACCCGTTTGCATAACGGGTGCTTACCGAGACACTTTTCCTCTCACATAAATTGCCTCAGAATTTGTGTCCGTTTTCCCAACGGGCTATCCAAACGGAGCCAAAATCATTGATGCAATCAAATTAAAAATGTAATTGTGATAAGATCTCTTGATTTGATGTTAAGGTTGTCAGCTTTTTAGTTGTCATTTTTCAAGGAATACAGCTAAAAACCTAGGAAAATGGTTAAATCATAATTTTATTTAAAAATGATGTTAAAACATAAGAAATCAATTTGAAAAATATAAGTTTTGATAAGATCTTAATCTAATATTAACATTTTTTTTGTAAGTTTTTTTAGTTGTCATTCTTCTCTAAGTTTTTGGCCAACTATATGTAGATTGAGTTGCCATCCACATGGGAAACAGATAACTCCTGGCTAAACTTAAACAAATTAACAAATTTTATAAAATTACTGAAAATGTATTTTTTTAAAAAATAATTTATAGAAATCTTAAATATTAACCCTTAAATATTGCCTTCACTTTTTTCTAATTTGATGGTACAACATTTTGAACAGGCTCTTTCTGACACATCCTTCCCCTTCACATGATCATTATTATCCTCGTCTCATCTGAACTACCCCCCATTATTTTGCTTGTTTAGGAATTTCTCATTCCCAACGATACACATAAATCAAGATAAAATCATTTTGAAATTCGTAAATTTTTCTTAGATTCCGTAAATTTTTTTCGGAATCTGTAAACTCATTTCTTCCAACGGATTATCAAATATACACATTATTAATCCTTCTCTTACATGTATAATGTTAACTTTTCTGATGCTTAACTGAATTTTATGCGAACTCAAGTGATAGTAAATGATTATAAGTTAAAATTTAAATCTAGAATCTATCATGAAGGATTAAGTGCTTGCTTACCATCATGTTATTTGATGCTAAACTGATTTTTTTCTCCATGAAAGGCCACTTTAACCCAAAAAGTTTATTTTTCTTTCAAATTTAAACATTCTAAAATTGAATTTTCAATATATTATCTAAACAACTTTATATCAACTTAATTTTTTTAAAAAATCCATACAAACATAAATCGCATCACACCAATTAACTTTTACCTTGATTCCTATTTGAAATTGGTATGTGCCTGTTTGGGAAGCCATTTTCCCAAACGGTACACGTAAGTCAAGACAAAACCATCTCGAAATCTGTAAAAACCATCTTGAAATCCATAAAAACCATCTTAAAATCCGTAAAACCATCTCGAAATTCCCAAAATGCCTCGAAATCTGCAAAATCCATTTTCCCAACGGAGTTCCCAAATGAATAAAATACAATTTCACCAATGTTAATTCAAACATCCCTAAAGCAGGATTCCTTTTTGTTCCATCTTGAGAAACAGAGACAGGTCAAAGGGAAGAAAGAAGCTAAAGATATTTTGACTGCCATGATTGAAAGGAATAGAATTCTCTTGCCTATATTCTTTTTCCTCTTTTTTTTTTGTTGCTTAAATTCCTTTTCCTTACCACCCAAGAAGGATTCTTCCCTAATTCCATTGACATGGTTCTTCACTGCATTCTGTTAAGAACCCTTGGAACCATTGATTAGCTCACCCCATTTTTGATACTAGAAAACAAAAAAGAAACTGGCCATCATCAAATGCTTACACCTAATACAATACAGAATTGGCTAGCAACAGAGGAAGCATCGGTGACCAGAACATGTTGTCATTGGTTCAAGTCTTTGATAATATTCAGGAAGTCAATTTTTGAGATTGGTGTCTATACTGGAAAAGTGAACTATTCAAATTTCACTAATGGTTAAAAGAAAGAAGCTAAAGTTAAGGACAATGATGCAATTTTTCCCTGAGGCTAAAGTTATGAGTACCAATACAATAATGCAATTTCATCGTTTAATCTTTGCCTGGAATAGCTAAGCATTATTAGTTTAAATTTATCAATTTATGGGACCATAAAAACCCTGTAACTTAGTTTTTTCCCGAGGTGGAAGAAAATATAATGGTAATATTTTGAGTAAGATAACACAGTTCAATCCTCTAGATACTTCTATTGTCAAATCTCTCTCTGCCTTTCCCTGACTTCAATGTGAATAAAGCTGGGATAGATAGAGAGGAACAAAGGATCCAACTAAGACGACAGCCATACTTTTCTTTATCATCATTATCAACACAGAAAGAGAAGCTTCTCACTCGCTTTCTTTTTTTTCCACCATTAAAAATTCCATCATTTGATGAACTGGTAAAGAGCATGAAAATGGAGTTTGATCTTGAAGACCCACTTGCCAGCTTTGAAGAACAGAAAAACTGTAGCATCTCTGAACTCTTTGCCTGTGAATCTGATCATATGCCCACTCAAAATTGCATTTCCTTACGCTGTGAGGCTGTTTCTCTTATCTCACAGGTGAAAGAAAAACCAGTTCCCTCTTTGAATGGTCTGGTTTAAAACCATCTTTGTTTTCTCACATTTGGTTTGGTGGTTTGTTTTAATCAGTGGCTTTGTTTTGTTTCTTCAGGTTCAGTTTTCCTGCAATTTGGACCCTTTTGGAACTTACCTTGCTATAAATTACTTGGACCGGTTCATGTCCAGACAAGAAATAAAGGTATAAGAAAAACTTCCTGCTCGCTTTCATAATCACTTAGTTTTCTCAGTAACCAAACACAGCAATTTTCCTTGTGAGCTTGCAGAAGGAGAAGCCCTGGTTTATCAGGCTCATTGTTATCTCTTGTCTTTCTCTGGCTTCAAAAATGACCAACACACACTTCCCAATCACAGATTTGCGGGTAAGCCTTTGACCTGAATGAGTTTTTTAAATGACATCACCTCTACATTTAAGTACTTAAGGATTCTATATTGTCTGTACTTTTTAAGTTTCAGAACAATACATGATAGCAACTTAAAACTGGCAAAATTGTGTATTGAATAAATCAGATTGAAGGTTGTGTGTTTGAGGCTGGAAGTATTCAGAAAATGGAGAATCTTATACTTGGAGCTTTAGAATGGCGTATGAGATCAATTACACCTTTTTCTTTTCTGCATTTCTTCATCTCTTTAGCTGAGATTGAACTCAAAGACCCATCATCAAAACAAGCACTGAAACAGAGAGCTTCAGAGATCATCTTCTATGGTCAATATGGTACTACTGCTTACTATATTACTGTGTTTTACTCAAAACACTCGATCAACTCTCATATATTAATTTTCACTTTAACTTAGATTAAACCCGTAAATTTCCAACTCTTTTGGCTGTAGGCATCAAATTTTTGGGGATCAGACCTTCCATTGTCGCAGCATCTGCACTTATTTCTGCATCTGGTGAGCTATTCCCACAGCAATTTTCTTCCGTGAGAGCTTCAATTGTAGCTTGTGAGTTTATTGATGAGGTAAATAGCATTAAACCACTATTCTCTGAAGTAAATGATTTTATCATTGTTGGTTGATTAAGCATGGTGTTAAGAGTTAATGAGAGGGTTTATGGTGGTTATTATAGGACACATTATGCAAATGCTTCAATTTGATGCAAGAGATGAAGAGGATGAAGGCAAAAGACTCAGCCTTTGACTATAATACAAGCTCTACAAGCACAGAAACTCAAGTAAACACTGAGTGAGCTGAAAAGGAACGTCAAAAGGAGAATCTGATTTTTCTGTAACTCAGTATCATATTATTATATGATTGTTATCCCAAACTCGTGAGGGATAAAGAGGCAGAGGACTAAAAGTTATGCATCTATCTGGTTCATATGCTTTGTGTCCAAAATCCTGAGCCAGCAGAGAGGGCCAAAATGCCTCTCCAGTCTCCGTTATTGAGAGACACTCCTTGGGTGTCATTTATCACAAGTACTTGTTCCATTCTCATGTATAAATAAAAACATGAAGCTGTTAAATCTTGTGGAGTTTTTGTGATTCTATGTTCATAGATAGTCACCGAGATTTGGATTTTTTTTTTATCTGCCCTTTTTACACCTGTATTCACATTACTCTCTCGCGGATATTTATATCAAATTGTGTGGCTCAAGCTAGACTACCTCATGCATGTGCAGCTAAACAAGTTGACAAGATAATTTATAAGAATTCAATCCATTGAAAGAAAGACAAATGACCACCTAAACACATCCACTATATAGATAGACTAATAGGGTTGGCCAAAAATACGGCCCCCTCACTTGAAAATGAAAGACCAAATATGTACAAATGATCAAACTCACATCTCATGGGATAACTTCGAAGGACAAACCTAGAGTACAACTTGTAAGGTATTTGCTATCAACTTTAAACTGATAGCAAACTCTTTTTCTTTTCCCTTTAGAAACCAAATCCTGTTCTCCTTCACAGAGTGAAACAGCAGATAGCATTGTTTGCTGATGCGGTTTATGCTTGCAGTTACCAACAAGACCTGAGAATACAAATGCCGGTGATGAAACCCTTGTCACGATCATATCTTGGCACGATACTCCATGGAACTTCAGAGTGAAGTTAAGTTGTGCAGACATGTAGGAGTAGGATTTGGAAGGGAAAACACAATTTCAAAATATCTCCGAGTCTTTAGGTTCAAGATTGATCTCTAGCATCTGTACCCATTTCATTGTCAGTTTTATCGTTATTCTTCATGAAGGCGATGGGAGGTGGATGGAGATTGTAGAGTGCTTTACTCCCTTCATTAAAGCCACCTATGTACGTGTCACCCCGACCGTGCCAAGTGCCATCTTGAACATTGTTCATTTCTAGTGTTCTAGATTCCTGCAGCATATTGCAGAGATACCTATGGTCAATATTCGAACATGTCCCTCTAAGAATTTTAAACACATTCCATTGTACATGGTTATTTCCCCTTCTATGGAGAGGAATAAATCACAATAGGTCAATAACCAAGTAGAGAAGAGAAAGAATTTTGAAGATGACCTGACATAACGTACAACAAGGACAAATGAGATGGTAGACGCAATCATCCAAGGAACTATCTCTATCCTGCAAAGGTACCAACACAATAGCAGACACAAAAGTTACAAAATAGGAATAGGAAGTCACAGGGCACAGTATCAATATTGCCCAGTCTGAACCCTATACAAACTTTTGTATGCAAATTACAACTAATTTCAGTATATCAAATGGGATTCATAAACCAGCAAAATAATAGTATATCCTTTCTTAATATAAAAGCTAGATCACAAGTTTGTGATGTTAAGAACATTAGTTAAATTAGTTATTTATAACAAATATTCATTGGTTTTTCTAGAATATTCTTTCTAATCTTGTGCATTGTAACTTGTAAACTACCCTTGATGGAAACTCCCATTTTACGTGCAATCAATATGTATACTTTGGAGGGAAATTAAAAATTTGGAAGACAAGAAGGGTTGTGGTCTAAAATTTAAGACCGAAGAAAACTCATCGTCTAGCTCATATATATTTAGGAGCAAAGTTAGTAATAGCTGATCAACTGTAGTATTGTACCACCTGTTTGTTTTCCAAGATAAGCAAGACCTATCCATGTACTTAACTGCCAACCCATTCTACAAAAATGGTGAAGGCGAAACTTCTCAATTGTGCGCCACAACTATACTTCATATAGATATGATGAGTAAATGTAATTGGAGTATTGAACAAATGAAAAGGATATGAAGCCATCCAGAGATATGCAAAAATATTTTCCCCCCTTTTTTGGGGTGAACTATGCCAAACATCTATTAAAACAATACCCACCCATACGAACGTTAGGAATAAAAAACAAGTTTATAGAGAGAGGGAAACAAACCCACCTTGATGTTAAATTTCTTTCGTATACGTGTTCGGAACAAGCCTAAATATGCTCCAGTAATGATAGCTAAGGAAAGTGCCAGGTAGAGAAAACGATGCTTTCTTGTGGCAATAAAAACAATCAAATTGAGAATGACGGCAATTGTTAGAAGAAAGTAAACTATTCCCTGCAAAACAAAAGAATTCAAAAAAGGAAAAATTTCAGATTCAAAGAGCTCAAATAAATTGAATTTGTCAAAGTTTTAACTCAATTTGAATTTTCTTGACGTGAACAGAGAATTTTCAACATCTTGAAGAAAAGTAAGCATACCTGAACATAAGGAAGAGGAAATCCAGCTCTCTTCATGTTCTTCCCAAATCGGTAGCAAGGACAACTGCAAAACTAAACGAGCTGTTATATATTATATGAATCATCTTTAACAACACGCTTTCAAGCTATTCCTTACACCCCTGGCCCTTTCCCTCTTTCTTCTCCTTTACCTCTATTTTATTCCGGCGTTTTGGTTTTTGTTTAACCACAAAGACATCCACACAATTATGAGGTTCAAGGCAACAAGTCAAGATGATTTAACTAATTTGAAGAGTGCCCAACTCAGGAAAAAAACATTAGAAGATAAAATCTCTGGGTACTGCTCGAAAAAGAAACCCAAAAAGGAAAAAGTCAAACTGAACACAAACCTTCAAAGAACCAGAAGGCAAACAGAGGAATCTAACAACTAAATATCTAACTCCTCAAAACAAATGTTTCTCAGAACCCTTACTTCTCTACCCAGAATGTGAAAAAGCCAAAGCCCGGTAACCCAACCCCCAAGAAGGAGGAGGAGGAGGAGGAGGAGGAGGAGGAGGAGGAAAGTTACCATGTGGATTCAAGGGCGATTCGACGGTCTTCACAGCAATCGAGAAGTTCACCTTCCCACATCCTGAAGACCCCACCAAATTCTGTAACCTCTTCTTCGTCTCCAGCCCCACCAAGCTTTCCCCATTTGCCATTAGTCTGCAAGGCCACCGTAGAACAAAGCATGTCGAAATCCAAAACAGCCATACCCTCCAACAGCCTCTCGTCCTCCTCGCCGCCGCCATTCGCCTCCTCAACCACCCTCGCCGTCTGCTTTTCCATCTCCGCCATGGCCGAAAAGCTTCGCTAGGGCTAATCTCTCGAAGGCGTTATAAGTTCTAACTCCTCCCAGAGGCCAACCTACACTCTTTATTGCTATGCCCAAAGATCCCACATTGGAATCCTTACACCCACAGGCCACAGGGAAAAGTTGAGTTTTTTTTTCTTTTTTATATGTTGTGCTCTTTCAAGTTGTGCTGGTAAATGGGTTCGTGTTCGTAGTGGGACGCCGTTTCGCTAAGGGATCATATCACCACGCGGCTGATCTCAGATCTGGTAGGCGCGGTTCATAATGGATGGTGGGCCCAGAAGTTGTCCCGTTATGAACGATATAGGTGTCGCCACGTGGGAACGAGAGTATGGGAAAAGATAATTATTGCCCCCTGACAAATTCTTTAGAATTAGAATTAGTGCTAATTCATGCATCAAAAAAGAATTACTGCTAATTCGGAACGGTCGGCTGGAAATTACGTGCTTGTTTGGGAATTCCGTTGGAAAAATGGATTTTGTAGATTTTGAGGCATTTTGGGAATTTCGAGATGGTTTTACAGATTTCAAGATGGTTTTTATGAATTTCGAGATGGTTTTTACAGATTTCGAGATGGTTTTATCTCGACTTACGTGCACCGTTTGGGAAAATGGCTTCCCAAGCACTACAAGTCTTTCCGTGTCAACCAACTAACAAGCAACAACCATCATCAGTTTTCTCATCCTGGATAAGCTGACAATTAAAAGAATCTAAACAAACCAAACATCCTACCAAAAATCACAACTTTTTTTGTCCACTGCATATTTTCGTTTATAATTTATTAGGTGGTTGCTTGTTGGTTTGGATTATGAATATTTGATATAAGCCTGCATATTGAATTAAATATAATATAAAATGATCAGAATCTAATGAAAATAGCTGGTTATTTACAACATAACTAACCAATACTTAAATTTTCATTACTGGATTGGAGAGATACACACGTTTTAGTGCATAATAATACTTTGAATTGAATTTTCATATTTTATTTTCTTAAAATGTCTTCCACCTACGTATATATAGAATATGTCTGTTTTAGTTATTCATCGTCATTATCAGAGTCTTGCCCAATCTGCTGAGTTCTTCAATTATCTCTTTTATAGTGTATTTGTTTTACCACTTTTATTAGTTTAGGCTCACCGACTTGAATCCAAGTCAATCCATCTTTGTTTAAACTTTTTGTGTATGAATATGGAAAGAGTCAATAAACTTTAAGCTGAGGGTAAAAAAAAAGGAGCAGACTTTAAATTCAAAGAAATAGGAAGATGCTTCTATCTTTATTGTAGCAAGAGTAGCTCAGATGTAAACCTTAAATCAAGTTTAGACGAAAGTGGTGAGGAGCGGAGAGGATTAAGATCTTTCTTTAGAAAACCTTCCATAATAGACTTCATACTAATACCTGGAATAGCAAATGGTCAAGTGCGTCTCCATTGTGTCTAACGAGGGAGAAGAGGATGTATTGCATGTGCTTCGAGACTGCCAGTATGCAAGGGACTTTATGGCTCAGTTGTTCATCCATCTTACATCGTAAGTTTCTTTCCTTGCTCCTTGCATGATTGGATAGCGCAATGAACTTGAAAACGAGTTTGGGATTAAGTTTTATCCCTAATTGGGATCTTTTCTGGGGAGAAGCATGTTGGCGATTATGGACATGGAGGAAAAAGATATTTTTGATACTGATTTCCTCAAACCTCCTAATCCCTATAACACCATAATCGCTTCTTGGAAGCTCTATGTCAAAGTAGTGACTTCTTGCAGCTGTATCCTGACCCAAATAGCTTCCAGCTACAACGATGGAACCCGCCAAACAGAGGGTGGGTTAAAGTCAATGTTGATGGAGTAGTGGCTCAATTCTCCCTAAAGGCAGGATGTGGGGGCATTATTAGGGACTACTCTAGTTCTTGGATTATTGGATTTGCTAAATCTTTAGGTCAATGTGACGCCTATATTGCTGAGAGTGGGCTATTTATAGAGGCCTCCAGGTAACCTTTGATTATGTGTTTACGAACATCATCATTGAATCTAATGCAAAGCTTCTGGTTGACCTGCTTAACTCAAATTGTACTGATGCTAACACTGGGCTGTTTTTCCTTGAAATTAAGAGCCTCATTCAACGGGAGCGAAATGTCATTATCTGTTATGTGCCAAGGGAATCAAACCGTTTGGTTGATACTCTTGCAAAGGAGGCTATCTCCTCTTCTATGGTTTATCACGCGTGCCCGCACCACCTTCAGGCGTTGTGCTCAAATGATTGTTTGGCATCAGATCTCCACTTTGTGTAATCTTGTTTTAGTTTACTGAGCCTCTGTACTCCCCCTTTATACCAAAAAAAAAAAAAGTTTAGACGTCTCTACAAAGCCTACAAGTTATCACGTTAGCCATAAACTATGAAAAGTCTAGGTTAACAAATTGGGAAGGGGAAAAAAACAGGACATGATAACTGGTTGAAAAAAAATTAATTAGAAGTGGCAAATGTTTAAAAGTGACTTCGCATTGTTTTACTTTTACTCTGAATTACTCTGACTAGGTTGAAAAGAGACAGGGAAGGAAGGGAAATAATTAAGAAGATGGGACCAATAATTGAAGAATAGAATATGATGTATGTATATATGGTTTGTGTTTGGGATTAGAATCCAAGCAAATCTATTTTCAAAGGTTGAAGCACGTCCATTCAATTACAAAGGAGAGAAATAAATAATATTAAAATGAAAATGCTGTGAATATCAGGAGGTGACACTAACAATACATAAACACGAGGGTTTATGCAAAGATGGCTTCATTCGTTGCCTTAGCTCGCATGGCAGGAGCAACACTAGCAAGCCTAACATATTATATTACAAGATGATACATATACACTCTCTTTAATATAACAGTCAGTTAACTTAATTTTGGATATAAAGGAGGCTAAATGCACTACTTAAAATTATTTATTTATGTATATAATTAGTTTATATATCAATTTACAATTCAGACAGAGTTTAGAGAAAACCGATAAATTTTAGTACATTTAATTAATGCATTTAGCCATCTTAACATTCCCAACAAAAAATCAAATGGTTCTTATATTAAGTACATGGGGTAGTATATATTTACTCATGGTCTAATCCTATTAAAAATTCATTTTTAACATGATTCATACAGACAAAAAAAATCTTAAACATCAATAATTCTGCTTTACAACATATATATTTATATATATATATAAAGAAGCAAATGAAGGATGGTAGAGGGATGAAGGGGAAAAGAAGGAAGAAAAGATGATGTCAAAGGGCTTGTTTGGGAACACCGTTTCCCCAACGGTGTACATAAGTTAAGATAAAACCATCTCAAAATCTGTAAAAACCATTTTGAAATTCATAAAACCATTTATAAATCTGTAAAATACCTCGAAATCTGTAAACTCATTTCTTCCAACGGAATTCACAAACACACGTAAAGTTATGTGGGTAAAATTGAGTAGGTTTGATGGTTGAGAAGATGAAGAGGGGCGGTTTTGGGTTAGGTTTTGTGGGAAGTAAGAATCTTGGCATTCTTGGTTCTCATAATGCGCAGAGAGAGAGAGAGAGAGAGAGAGAGAGAGAGAGAGATTGTGGATAAGGACAAGCAAGGAGGTCGGCGGGTAACATATGTTTGCTGTCTATTGCAGTTTCCCTGATTAAGCCTTATCCATTCTCTTTATATGCACCAATACATTGGCCACGACAACAACCTAATTTGCTTGGCCATTGATCTGAAAAACCACATCTACCTCAAATTCGTATAATATATTTATCTTATCTGGTAAACTATAAAATTTCGCATTTGAATAAAAATTTATACTATATATTTGACTCCATACACATGATATAGAAATTAAATAACTAATTTATAAATATTTAAAAGTCAATTAAGTTAATTATTGTTTAAAAATTTGAGTTTGTTTCCCTTAACTATTGTACTCA